>RJWJ010049943.1:0-10077 GCA_004363605.1 Indri indri | reverse complement strand
CAATGTACTTCTGGAACTTCTGCGTTCAAGCCTCATCCTGCTTCAGGGGAGCTGGTTCTTTCAGGTGAGTTGGGTCCTCCAGTAAATGCACCTGCTGTCTCTGCCTGTAATTGCTCTTTATCTGATGGGGCATTTTGCTCTTCACACCAGAGACTTCCCTCCAATGTGCTGCCTCTTGTGGGAACATGGGCCTCTGAGAGGTGATATTTCGTAGAGTAGCCTGGTGGCTGTGGTGGGAGCATTGTCAGAGCAGCTGGGAAGGAAGTGGACTGTGCACATCTTCATCTCACACCTGAATAACCATTGCGTGGGAACTCTGAGCTGATGCTTTTAGTTGGAAGCAGTTCCTATTGCTAAAGCAGCTTACAGCCTAATGGGTGATAAGTTGGAGAAATACATGGAAGGTCGGAAAGAGAGGAAATTATTATTTATTGAGAAACAACTATATGTCAGCCACTGTACTGAACTTTTACATTCATATATAAGGGAGATGTAACAGAAGTAGAGGCTGACTTAGGAATTCAGACTAACTCTCTGAAGAATCTAAAATATTATGTTGCTTAATGTGCATCTATTTAGAATAAAGCGTTTGAGTACTGGTTTTCATACTGCTAGAAAGTTTCTGGTTGTGGGGAAAGATTGTTAGAAAGCATAATAATAACCTTCTCAAAATTCATAAGGCAGGTTACTTGTTTTTTATCTATTTAGTTGTGGTCATGGAGACTCTCCCAGTTTCCCATAGAATGCTCTCTCAATACTGCTGCAATATCAGGGCATAAAGGGTGGTAAGTGCCACTAGACATAGGCCCAGAGTTTCTGATCACAAACGATGACACTGGGTAATGTCTGAATCAGAACGTTTGATGTGGGTAGTCGGATGACAGATACCATAATGTTAAGTTGGAACTCTTTAATTGTGTGTGTGTGTTTTAAAAAACATATTTTATATTCCTAATTGGTTTTTATCTGATTGATCTCTCACTTTCTAATAGAAGTCTTTACAGTTTTATATTACAGATTTATCAATTTCTCTTTACTTTCAGTTTTTGCTTCACTCTAAGGCTAAGCTCTGCCTCTCTTTTTCTAGGTTTTTGAGTTGGATGCTGATCTCATTTATTTGCAATCTTTCTTGTATTAAAATAAATACATACAATTATATACATATCTCTATGCAGTATTATAGCTGCCTCCCATAAGATTCGATATGTAGTAATTTTCACTGTTGGGCGGTTTTGAAAGCACATGCTGCCCTGAAGAGCTGGTTGCTTAATCCAGAGGAAGAGGGCAAAGAAAGCTTCCAGGAAAAGGTGAAGTCAAGTCGGGATTTGAAAGATGGGTGGGGAGCCTGCAGCCTTTTGACTGAACGCAAATTTTACAGCACAAATCCTTTCATTAAAAGGGATGTAGCATAGAAAGATGAAGCTTTCCTTCCCTCCTCTGGTGCTTAAAAAGAACAATCTTGAAATCAGAAGGCCATGGGATATGCCTAGGCTTGAGGTTTAGGGTGAGTGATATTCTTTTGCTAATTTTGGTCTTGACCGTTATATTAGTTTCCTGGGCTGTCATAACAAGTTTCCACAAATTGGTTGACTTAAATGACAGAAATTTATTCTCTTACTCTTCTGAAGGCCAGAAATCCGAAATCAATGTATTAGGCAGGGTTGGCTTCTTCTCAGGGGTCCAGAGGAAGAATCTGTCCCACGCTGCTCTCCTAGATGGTTGCCGGCAATCCCGGGCATTCCTGCTGTGGCAGCTAAGTCCAGTCCCACCTCTGCTATCACATGATGTTCTCCCTGTGTGTCTTTGTGCTCCTTTGTCTTCACATGGCCTTCCTAGAAGGACACTACTCATTGGATTTAAAGCCAGCTGTAATCCAGTAGGACCTCACCTTCACTTGATCACACCTGCAAAGACCCTATTTCCAAATAAGGTCAAATTCAGAGGCACTGAGAGTTAGGACTTCAACATATGGGAGGGCCCAATTTACCCCCATACAAATGCTAACCCCTACCTCTGGCAGCTGGAGCACCTCACTTCCCAAGCAGGGGTGGATGGATAGTGTGGATGGCATTGGAGGAACATGGCAGGACTGATAGATGGGAACGAGGGAGCTGTCCATAGTTTTTTACACTCACCCCCACTTTGAAGGGCCCTTTCTTGACACAGAATTTCTCTGTCAACTTCCATGAATTTGCTGTGAGAGGAGGAACGTGAGAAGAACAATCTTGTGGTCCTGACAATGCAGCTGAAACAGCTAAGCCCTTGAACTGGGAGTTGACTATGCGACTTGAGTTTCCTTCTTGTTATTCCAAACAGTGAGCGCAGAAGACCTAGAAATTTTTGCTTCCTTCTGGGGCTTCAGGAACCTAGGCTCTGACCAGTTGGCCCCACAGTGAGCTTTTCTAGCAGTATACAAAAGGCTTATTGCAAAACACTCACATATCCAAAGCAGCAGGCAAACCAGCTGGGTGGCATTCTCTACCTGCAGTTTCTGAGCAGACTCTTTAACTTAATGACAGATGTGTCTTCTGCCAGAGGTGTTGACATGTGATCTCTTTAGAATGTAGCCCTCTTCTAAGGCAGAGGCCCCAGCCCTTGGTGAGTGAGGCACAACAGCAGTTATGCAAACATCTTTGCAACTGTTTGGGGATGGAGGAGCAGGGCCATGCGTTATTTACTTTTCCGATCTCTAAAATAGACAACAAATGCATTCTGTCTCTCGGGAAGTTGAGAAAGGCAGGAAGAATTTATTATAAAGTACCTTATTAGTTCAACTAATATGATATTTTAGGAAAAATTATGATTCTGACATTGGTTGACGAATAAAATGCACCAGGCTGGGACAAAAATAGAAAACCTTGATGTATCTCACTCCACTTGGACAGGAAGGTAACGTGAATGGAGAATCAATGTAGAGAGCATGCTTCCACTCATGTTTGCCACCTGGGAATAGGGAATACACGCCTAATCTTGCCAGATAATTCTATTTTTACAAAAAAGCCAAGAATGCAAACTTTTCTGTGATGTTCCATAACTTTTTTAAGTATTGCGAACTAATTCAAATTATTCTTAAAAACGTGCAGGTCAGACAATCAGATGTGGCTCAGGGGCTGCCAGTCTGTGTGTGTTGAGGGTAACATAGTACCATGTCTTCGTGGGAACAACTTCTATCTCAGTAACAGGTTGTTCAAACCATATCAGAGCTGCTGAGATGATGCAAACTGGCCTTGTTGTCTAGACACTGTCCTTCACATTGCCCCGTATGGAAAGGCTCTATGGTGAAAGAGACTGTGGGGTAGAAGAAAAAACAGAAAGTTATTGGAGCCAGACACTCCTGGTTTAGAATCCTACTTTATTCATCCTGACATTTTGTAATATTGGGGAAGTTACTGAAGTCTCTGAGTTCCAGTCTTCCCCTCTGAAGTACAGGGATAATGATGTTTTCTTGAGAATGTTTTGAGAACTAAGGATTATTGTGAAGTTTACGTACATGAGTGAGGATAAAGTGCCTGGCACATGGAGGTACACCTGTCGGATGGTACAAATGGTAATTCTCTTTCCAAAGAAAGGGAATCCAGACATGGGAACACATGATTAAGGTACAAATCTTAGTTTTCCCTGATTTATTCAGATTATTTGAAATTTCAAACAGAATGGAATTAATGTTTCACTCAATATTATAGACTAAATGCTTTATTTCCTATAAGATTTCATTCATTAGATGTGTGATCATGGGCAAATCACTAAACCACCCAATTTTCTTATCTGGATAATGAGGATAATAATACATTAAGATGAGAGTAACAATACATCTCTGAAGGTCCTTTGTAGGAAACTCCTAAGCACTGTAACTGCCATAGTCAACCAATATATGGTAGACATTTGTACAATTATCCATAATAAAATGTTGGTTTTGAATCTCATTTTAGTTCTAGAGACCTGAAATCAATACATTTATCTATCTATCTGTCTACCTTTAATTATTTTTTATTGGGATAACATTTACATAACATAAAATTAACCATTGTAAAGCAAACCATTTGGTGATAATTTAACATATTCACGGTGTTTCGCACCCAACACCTCTATCTAGTTCCAAAACATTTTCATCACCCCAAAGGAAACCCTGGACCCATTAAGCAGTCACTCTCCTTTTGTCTTTCTTCCCAGCCCCTGGCAATCACTAATCTGTTTTCCATCTCTGAATATTTACTTATTCTGAATACTTGATGTAAACAGAGTCATACCATATGTGAACTTTTGTGTCTGGCTTCTGTCACGTGTATATTTTCAGGTTTCATGCATGTTGTAGCATGCAACTGGGACTTCATTCCTTTTCATGATTGAATAATATTCCACTGTATGGAGATATATACCACATTTTGCTTATCTGTCATCTGCTGATGGGTATTTGGGTTGTTTTCTTCTTTTGGCTGTTAAGAATAGTGCTGCTATAAACTTTTGTGTACCAGTTTTTGTTTGAATGCCTATTTTCAATTATTTTGGGTGTATACCTAGGAGTGGAATTAGCAGGTCATATGGTAATTCTCCATTTAACTTTCTGAGGAATCACCAAATTGTTTTCCAATGTGGGAAACGTTGGTTGCACCATTTTACCCCATCAGCAATGTACAGGGGTTCCAATTTCTCCATATCCTTGCCAACATATGCCATTTTTTGTTGTTATTATTGATATTCTAGAGGATACAAAGTGGTATCATTGCGGTTTTGATTTGCATTTCCCTAATGGCTAATGACATTGATCATCTTTTCATGTCCTTATTGACCATTTGCATACCTTCTTTGGGGAAATATTTCTTTAAGAACTTTGCCCATTTAAAAACTTTTTTGTTGAGTTTTAGGAATTCTTTATAAATTCTAGATTTTAATCCACATCAGATATATGATTTACAAATAGTTTTCTTACTTGCCGCGAGTTATCTTTTCTTGACATTGTCCTTTGAAGGACATTGTCCTTTGGTTTAAAACCTTTGGTTTTAATTTTGGTGAAGTCCTATTCATCCCTTTTTATTTTGGTTGATCGTGCTTTTGCTGTTATAGCTAAGAAACCATCACCAAATTCCAGGTCATGAAGCTTTCTCCCTATGTTTTCTTCTAGGAGTTATATGACTTTCGCTTTTATATTTAGGTCTGTGATCCATCTTGACTTAATTTTATATAGGACATGAGGTAGTAGGGGTCTAAATTCATTTGTTCACATGTGAGTATCCAGTTATCCCAGGACCATTTATTTTTTCAAACAACTTTTTTGTCATGCTTTATTTTTCCATTTCTTTTAACAGGATGACCAAAGACACAGTCAGTAGTCAGTAAACACATATCTAAGAAACTGCCAGCATCATTTGTTGAAGAGACTACTCTTTCTCCTACTGAATGGCTTTGGCACCCTTGTCAAAAACCAGTTGACCATAGATATATGGGTTTATTTTTGGACTCTCAGTTTTATTTCCTAGATCTGTATGTTTGTCATTATGTCAGTAACACACTTATTTGATTACTACGGTTTTGTATTAAGTGTTGCGATCAGGAGGTCTGAGTCCTCTAACTTTGTTTTTCTTTTTCAAGTTTATTTTGGTTATGCTGTATCCCTTGAAGTTCCATGTGAATTTTATAATCAGCTTTTTCCATTTCTTCAAAAAAGGCCATTGGGATTTGATAGGGATTGCGTTGAATCTGTAGATTGCTTTGAGTGTGATTGCCATCACAACAATGTTAAGCCTTCCAGCATATGAAAATGAGATCACTTTCTATTTATTTAGGTTTTCTTCAATATCTTTCAATAATGCTGTGCATATTTTGGTGTAAAAGTCTCCAACCTTTTTGATTAAATTTATTCCTAAGCATTTTATTCTTTTCAATGCTATTGTAAGTGGAATTGTTTCCTTAATGTTGGGGGGTGGGGATGGTTGTTCATTGCTTGAGCAAAGAAATACAACTGCTTTTTGTGTGTTAATTTTGTATCCTTCAAATTTATTGAACTCATTTATTAGCTGTAATAGGTTTTTTTGGTGAATTCTTTATGAATTTCTATATATAAGATCAGATCATCTGTGAATATTGGTAGTTTCACTTCTTTCGTTTCAATATGGTTGCCTTTTATTTATTTCCCTAGCTTAATGGCTATTGCTAAAATTTCCAATAGAATGTCAAATAGAAGCAGTGAAAGTAGACATCCATGTCTTGTTCTTTATCTTAGGGGGAAAGCTTTCAGTCTTTCACTATTAAACATAATGTTAATTGTGGGCATTTATTTATTTTAAAAACCTTTTTGTTCTCTAAATTTGAAATAACAGAGTGAAATTGCACGTGTAGACACCTACGACATTCTTTAAAAGTCCATCCATTCTCAGAGGTGATCACTGTTTATATTTTGTAAATTTATTATTAAATGTCCTTTAAAAATTTTTTTCAAAAATACGACATAGTAGATACTGTCTTTATTAGTAAAACAGGCAACAAAACCTGATGCTTTATCTGTTACATCTTGGATAATGAGAGTTATCTTAGTTATTATTCATCTTGGAATGAAGCATTTTGAAAGGTACCATTTTTGAGAATGTGATTGGTTATTTTAATATGTGCTTTTTGTTTTAAATTATAGATTGATTGTGTCCTGTTTACCCCCAATGGAGCTCCTGCATGGAATCTGATGGATCGAGACAACGTTATGTTTCTCACCATATGCTTTTGTTGGCATTATGCAGTAAGCTTTATCATCATTGGAGCGAATTATGGTTTTGTTACCTGGTAAGTTAGTGATTTCTGTTCATGGAAGTTCTGTTTCTTGGTATATGATCATCAAGGCTCAATAACATTGAATTTAAAATTCAAGTGGGGATTTCATTCCTCATCATCCCACAACACAGGGTAGCATAACAGAAAATTATCTGTAAACACAGAAATTTGCAGTAAAAGGAATAAATGCATTTATAACGTTGGAATAGCTCAACAGTATCTATGCTGTTGTTTTGACCCATGCATTACTTGTCAGTGCACTCTTCTATGTCTCTCTTTGTATATGCTTCTTCTTCTTCTGAATGGTCTCCTCACCCACCACCTGCAGTGAGGCCTCTAGTTACCCAGGTGTGCATCCTGCAATTATAGCACTTCTTAAGCTTGGAGTTAGTTTTTGACCAACATGCATGTGTCTCACTGAATTTGAGTGCCTGATTAATTTGGCATTGACTCTAATGTGTTTAAAAGTAACATTCAGTTGCATAATACATTTTTTTTGCAAGGACCCCAATATAATGTTTCATGAGTGGATGAGGAGCAGTATAATAGATTGATAAGAACAGATATTCCTAGCTCCACTGTCTATCAACTGAATGACTTTGGACCATTTAGTTAACCGTATTAAATTTCGGTTTTGTTTTTCACTAATGG
Source organism: Indri indri (assembly GCA_004363605.1). NCBI lineage: Eukaryota > Metazoa > Chordata > Mammalia > Primates > Indriidae > Indri > Indri indri. The sequence goes on along the minus strand of RJWJ010049943.1, from coordinate 2,670 downwards.
AGATGTTGCTCCATGAATTAATATTAAACGTGTTTGGGACAGGATGTGTCTTAGGAGTTTTGCAGAGCTTTGCCCTGAAGGAATATGTGAACGTGTTGGTTTGCATTTCAAATGCTGTTACACACGGAAGGGCATCTCTGAAAGACAGTAGCGGCTGTATCCCACAAGGCGCCACGTTTCTCAAACCTAAAGGTTTGGATTTGCTTTGTAAAGCAAAGCAAATCTGTTAAAAACTACAGGCTGAGAGCTGACAATGGAGTGCCCTCCGGAACAGACAGCAGACAGCTTCCCAAATGGCTAAAGCAAAGCTCTTGTTTAAACCACTCCAGACTACCTGTCTCCATTCACAATAACCTAATAAACATGGAACCAATACATCTCTGTTTACCCCCTCTGTTAAATGATAAACTTACCTTGGAATTTAGAAGTTAACCTTTGAAAGACTTTGTAACTGTTTGCTCACATGGATAGAATTTGTTAAAGAATCTGCAGAAGCCTTCCGTACAAGCCTCTTGAAAATTCTGTTAACCTGAGAGGAACTACCTGCTGTTATGTAAATCTGTTACCCCTGGCAATTATTTACTATTTCCTATAAGTTACCATGTAAGACTTCATTCGGGGCTTTTTTTTTTGGAGACCGACGGAGAGGTCCGAAGCCCCCTGAGCTACCCGCTTTGCCTATAACCTTTATAAACTTATAAAACTATATCTTTGTCTCAGTGTATTCTTTTATTTCTTCCATTTTCCATTTTTCTCTATTATTTTCTTATCCCTTGCAACTCTACCAAAGGGACCCGGCTTTTTGAGGGGAGCACTGGCCACGTTCCCCGCATGGAGATAATGATAATACGTAAAGGAGATCATGTACTTAAACTGCTTTGGACATAATGAGAGCTTAATAAATGTTATTGTCTCCTTGTTGTTCTTGTTGCTCTTGTTATTCTCCTCCTCCTCTTCCTTCTCCTTCCTTTTTGCTATCAAAAAATGAATGAAATATAGACCCTGAGCATGAGGAATTTTTAGATGTATAATTAGGACTAAATTAGAGAGACAGACAATCAAAATATAGGGTAATAAATGGAAATAGTAGAAGAATAAAGGCACTATTGGAGCTCAGGGGAGGTGTCCCCACAGCTGAAAATGAAGCTGCAGTTTGAAGAATGAGCAGGAATAGAAAGGGGTGGTCACAGTTCCTCTCTCTAAGGTGGTTAATGCTAAACCACAATGGGCTTGGCTGATCCCAGTTACTAGGAAGAAAGGCTCTAGCACCTAATCCTCAGACTTCAGTGCTGATGAATATCTTCTATGCCTGCATGTTCTCTATCGACAGTGTTCAATATGGTAGCCACTAGCTATCAAGCAATTAATGTGGCTGGTGCTACATTAATTTTAATGAATTTAAATATCCATACGTGAATACTAGCTACCATATTGGTTACTACCCACCAGCAGGTTCTTCAGATTCCTGAAATGCAGTAGCTGCTTCTAGGCCCGTGGGGTCTCAGCCTCTGTGGGCACCAACTTTCTACTCTTCTCTCTAGACATGGGCCCCAGGTCACCCCTCCTGCCTGTGCTTCTTTGAGCTTACCTGCTAAAGCAACTCTGGTGCTGAGGATCTGACTGAAGAAACTGTTTCCTTGTCTGTTTGGCTTCAGGTCAGCCTACTTTCATTTGTAGTTGCTTTCTTGTAGAGGTCCAAGTGCTTTGGGTGCTAGGAAATTCTACCTTCTTACTGACTGATTTCTATTAGTCCTACTCCATTCCCTGAGAGCATGTGCATGAGCTCATTGTCAAGGCTGGCTCTGCCATTGTGTGAAACTTGGCTTCTTTCCCTGTTATTCTAGGTTGACATCTCAGCATCATCTCCTTAGGGGTTGCACAGCCTCTGAAAACAGTGCCAGATTCAAGGAAATGCTCTCCTTCATGTCAGCTCCCCTCCAGGGCCCAAAGAAGACTACTGTCTCTTCCTGTTTCAAAAACCTTCCGACTCCTAATGAACCTCTTAGCCACTTATAGATCTCCAGATCCTGGAAGCTCCATTTTTATTTTTCATCCTCCCCACCCCCATGTGTTACTCTAATCTTTTTGACCACACAGTTCCCTCTACATGCCATATCAACATTAAATGCGCATTTCTATGAAACCTTCTGTGAATCCTGTAGCTCTTGCTCATCTCCCTTCGAGAGTTTTACAGCACTTAGTCTCCACCATACATTTTAACAATTGTGATCTCTTTCGTGATGTTTACTATTAGCTCATGTGTCTTAGTCTTATCCGCTGGCTAGATTGTGTGTCTTTTTGAGAAAAAGACCCTTTCATATGTCCCACACCTTTTGGAACACTGCCAAATACATAGAACGTTCTCAATAAACCCTTGTTTGCTGTATTAATAGACCTATGTAGCCTACATAAATATAGGCTCCATTTGTTTGGAAATCATGTCTTCTATGCTTTGCCGTTTTGCTCTCATGTTGCTCTTGGAAAGATAAGACCAAGAGTTCAATGTTTCTGACATATTTTCATATAAACTTGAGCAAAAGCCTAAAAATATCATGGAGATTCAGCACTGCCTTTTGATGAGGTCCCATGGCAGGCTAATCCAGTCCTGTAATCATAAGGAGCCTTGAAGAATCTGTTGGTCAGGATTTCACTGCAGAGTGGTTTGCAATT
>RJWJ010049942.1:0-10078 GCA_004363605.1 Indri indri | reverse complement strand
TTTTTCCCGGGCACTGCTTGGCCCTCGCTGCTTCTCTGTAGATTCACGAAGCTGATCCTTCGGGAGAGCGCCTCACTCGCGCGTGGGTGTCCGTGTTCTGCACCTTCCACTCAGGGAGCAGAGAGCCAGGAGGTCATCCCTAATCCTCCATTTTCTCAGGAACTGCATTTAGTTCTTAAATAGAATTTGTGCCAGATATTAAATCATTTGCTTCTCTGTTTTGCCCTTTTTTCTTTCATTGCTGTGTGCTTTTGAGAGGAAACTTTTTTTCAGGTTTCATAAAAAAGCATGGAATGTTGGATCAAAAATATGTATATATGTAGAGATGTAATTTACACACAGAAAATGTATAGATTTAAAGTACCCATTCTGATGCCTTTTGTCTGTTGTATACATTCATATGACAAAAACCTGATATAGGATACAGAAATTTTCCTTTATCTTAGAAAACCACTGCATGTGCTCATTCTGCATTAATTAACTCCCAAGCAGAGGCAACCATTTCCTGACTTCTATTACCATGGAAAACATTTCCCTGTTTTGGGATTCCTTATCAATAGTACTACGTATTTCTTTTTATCTTTTTAAATTCAATATAATGCTTCTGGGATTCATTTTATCTACAGGTAGTTTGTTCATTTTTTCTTGCTTTTTTACAGTGCCTTAGGGTTTTTCTACCTATTTCACTGCCCGTTTATTTATAATTTAATATCCTTTCTAGCCAGTGAATATGTTTGGTATTATTCCAATCCTTTGGTAATTTTTGAGACTTATTTTAAGGCACAGGACATAATCTTTCTTAGTGAATGTTCCATGTACTCTTGAAAATCAGTGGACCTTCAGAGGTTGCCAGATATACATGTCTCCTTTTTTTAATTCTCAGTATTTCTTTGTTGTGCCATTTTATTGGCACCAAAAATATCTTTTTATCTCTTTGCTGAGATATCCACTCTTCATGCTTTCCTTCATCTTCCATGTGAGTCCCCGTAACATAAATACCTTGTCTGATAATCTCAATATCTAGACTATTTCTAGATCTACTTTTATTGACTATTTCCTCTCTTACACATGGGTGACATATTTATATTCCGTTGGAAATCTCATGATGTTTGATATGCATGTCAGATATTTTGCATAAAATCATAATAGAATATAATATATGTAATCTTTTTCTCCAGGAGGAAAAACATGCGCTTTTGTTTTTTTCTATCAAGCCCCCATAGAGTGTGGGACCGTGCCAACTTGACTTCTCCTTGAGCTGCATGTATACTTTCTGCACCTTTAGTTTGATTTAATTCACTAACTGCTTCAAATATTTCAAGAGCATGTTCAGGGTGTTGGTTTCAGCATAATTTACAATCTGACAGCTTGTGCAATTTCATTCCACGGGTGCTCTCTCTTGCTTACTACCCAGATTTCATCTTTTAGGTTTGCTCAGAATTCTACTCTGTCTCAGCAGACCACATGGTTATTGAAACTTAGTTACAACTTTTGCTTTTAAAATAAATCGTCTCTGCTTTCCCTTCTTCTATTCCTGGATCTCATCCATCAAAGATAGGAATCGCCATGGGGTACTTTTTCCTCACAAGGAGGACATTAATTTTGTAAATCTAATTGAGGTAGGTTCCTTTGCTTCCTCATGTCTCTGATGTGTTTATAAGAAATGTGATTTACATCCTATCCATTTTGTTTTGGTTCATGGGTGGGGGGCTATTTTTCTCTTGTTACTTTCTGCATTCTAATTGGAAACAGAAGAAGCCCAAATATAGAATTTGAATTGAATGCCTACTAAAAAAGAACTGAGGGCAAATAGTCATTTAACCAATACGTGTGACATATGAATATATTTTTGTATATTTGTATGTATGTAATTATACAAATATGTTACACAAATATGTAAGTATATGCCCTAAATATAAGTGTATATACATATAGTATGCTTATATATACTGATATAAATTTATAGAGTATACACTATATATGGTATATATGCACACATAAGTATACTTGGCCCTCAGTATCCATGAAAGATTGATATCCCAAAGGATACCAAAATCCAAGGATACTTAATTCCCCCATTAAAAAAGGCCTGGTATTTATTTGCATGTAACCTACACGCATCCTCCCATACACTTTAAATCGTCTCTAGATTACTTGCAATACCTAATGCAATGTAAATGCTATGTAAAAGATTGTTATATCATACTGTTTAAGGAATAATGAAAAGGAAAAAAGTTCGTTCATCTTCGGTACAGACAAAATCATACTTCTTTTCCAAATATTTTTGATCTTCTGTTAGCGGAATCTGTACATGTGGAACCCATGGATACAGAGGGCCTACCGTATGCACACACACACGAATATGCAAATAAGTGTATAGTTTTTTTATAGATACTTGTCTATATTATATACTTACAGAATTATGTATACATAAACATGCACATACACATACACAAATTCATGCCTGTGAATCTTGTAAAGCCTTTGTATGTATGGCATCAAGCAAGCTCCAACCATCGAGAACAATAGCGCAAACCTTTGTGATTTGTATTCAGTATTATAGGACCTAGCAATATAGAGGGAAGAAACCGTAGCTACTTAAGGTTTCTTACAATAGACAATTTAATTTCACAGACCATTTTGTAATCCCTGCAGATTCAGGCCTCCATAAAGTTATTTGAATAGGTTTTATTGAAAATTCCTATCTTAGGAACACACTCAGTCCTTTGTAACCTCAAATATTAGAAAAGTTCAAATAATTATATTTTTACAATGATGGCATGTGGTGCATTACACTTTATAAATTGGAGAATGCATATGCAGAATTAAGATAAAAAGTATTAAGGGTATCCTGTTGAAGAAGACTCTCTTGGGAAATGTGCTGTCTATGCTTCTCTGTATTTAGGAGCAGGTCAGAACCATACTTTTCAGGCTCAGACCCTAGAAAAGAGAAAAAGACATATCCTCCAGAAACAGAGGTGAAACTGTCTTCTTTTCCATGCAACAGCTTCTGTTCTGACTTTTCTAAATGACCTTTGCATGGTTTACATTTCTATTTTAACGCAAACGTTGTCTAACAGCATTCCTTTTGTTTGATCAAACTTGCCTAGCCAAACCTCAGCCTGTGATGTCACTTCCAACCCTTGTTGTTGTTAAAACAGCAAACAGTATTGTTTTGTTTGTTCTTCTTTGTGTTAACAATTTAGGCTGGGTTCAGCTGCCTGGTTCTTCTGGCTGAGGCTGGGCTGCCTCATGGTTTGGGGCCAGTGCGAGTCAGCCGTTTGATTCTCTTCCTTCCTGGAGTCCAGCTGGCAGTCGACTGGGGCTTGTTGCCCTGTGGTGTCCCCAGATGCAACTTGTCTCAGGGTGACAAGAGATAGGTGCAGATTCAAGGCACAGGATGGTAGTTTTCATATCCTTATAGGAGGAATTTATGTTGGAAGGACATGGGCACAGAGAAGGATGGAAAGACCTGGTCTCTATTGCAATCAATCTCCCACACCTGCATGCCCCTGCAGACCAGCTGATATTCTTGGCTAAGTCATACCTTCTAGTGTGCTGCTCCCTATCTTGGGTCTATGTTCCAGCTTATCCCAGATTTACCTGTTTATTCAAACCTCTCCCCAGCATGAAGCGGATATTTCCACTAGAAAATATCACCGCAAATGTGACTTTATGGTTTGCAACTTTGCATTCGAAGTGCAATGCTGCAAGCTGTGATTATGCCTTCATAGTTAAAATATGATTTAGAATAAGTAATCAGGTGAACAATATTGGCTATGAAGGACACACACATACACTTAATAGTACAGATTTTTTTTCTTGGGGACAGAAAACTGATAAAATGAGGGATATTTAATGCATGGAATTATTTTCCAGCTTTCTGTAAAATTATGCCTAGTCCTCAAAATACAACATAAAGCATTATTAGCATCAAATTTCTATTTAGAAAAAATGAGACCTACAGTTTATACACACACGCACACACATATATATGTATAAATCTGTATTGCCCAATGCATCCAATGTGTGGCTATTTACCTTGAAAGTAAAATCTATTTAAATTAAATACAAATTAGAAATTAAGGTCTTCATTTTTCCTAGCCATACTTCAAGTGCTCAGTAGCCAGATGTGGTTTACGCCTACCATGTTGGGCGGGTTAGAGGTAAAATATTTGTTTCTTTATAGAAAGTTCCCCTTGTTCTTTGAAGGCCCCCAAAGTCACACACAGTTTAATTTTTCATGAAAGGATCACATCTCTTCCTGGGGATTTAAATGGCTAATATCTCCATGTGTACCAACCTGTCCTATATATAACTTACTCTAAGAAAGGGAATAGTACCAGAAAAGGATATTCCCATTGAGCACAATTTCCAAAGAAGAAACCCCACTGAGGAATTGAAAAGACACCCTGTGAGGTGCTTTGTGTAAAAGGAAACAGGGCTGGCCCTTGACACTGAAAAACGGCAACAGGTAAAACAGACCCTGTCAATCAGTTCCAATCATCTTTGCCTTTAAAAGTAACCCAAAAGATGATATTTTGTATTTCTGTGGTATCAGGAAATATACAATATCAAAATTTATTTTCTGCTTCTGGTTAATCTAGCTAGAGCCATGTCAATGTTGTTTATCTTTTCAAGGAACCAACTTTTCATTTCATTAATCTTCCGTATAGTTCTTTTGCTATTGATTTCATTTAGTTCTGCTCTGATCTTGGTTATTTCTTTTTTTCTTCTGGGTTTGGTATTGCTTTGCTCATCCTTTTCCAGTTCCTTGAGATGATTCATTAGATTGTTGAACATTGTATGTACTCGCCATTAAATTGGAACTCATTGATCAATACTTATGTGCACATACAGAAATAACGTTCATTAGAAACCAAGCAGGTGGGAGTGGGAAGGAGGGGATGGGTAAATCCACACCTAAGGGGTACAATGCACACTATCTGGGGAATGGGCACACTTTGATTCAAATGGTATAAATGCCATTTATGTGACCAAAACATTTGTACCCCCATAATATTCTGTAAAAAAATAACCAAAAATAATGAATGACATTTCCTCGGTTGGATACCTCAAATTGTTCATTTCATGACTTGCCATTCAAAATCACGAGTCTCAAATTTAAATTCTTTCCAGGGAGTGATGAGTTGGGTCTATGTTCTGTTACAGAATGTATTCCCTTTCTTGTGGATCATGCAGACCAAAGAGTATTTACTAAAGGTAGAATCGTGTAAACGCCTGGAGCCACACTATATAAAGCTGAAGCGTAGTTGTGTAGCTTCACCCAACTTGTCTGTGTGACTTAGTTTAAATCTACTGGGAGACCAAAGGGGTTGCTCTCAAAATGACTCTTGTCTGTCACACCTGGGCTGGCCTGACTTCTGCCCCAATCATTTATTCAGTGGTTACCATGTGACAGGTAAGCACTGAAATCCAGTTTTCAATCTGCTCTGGGCCATGCTCATGTAAAAGAGAAGTCGACCCGGACATCAGTGCTAATTTTGGTCTTTACCAGCTGGTAGGTGAAGCACTGTATACCCACGCAGGTGTTCAAGTCAAGATTACACATCACTTATCTCTTGCTTTCCCCAGGACAATTGCCTTCTTCCTGTACCAAGAGGATAGCTTTAGAAGTGTGATAGAGTTATCAAAATTTCCTTAAAATGCAGTCGGGCAAATCATTCTCTTATAGTTTTCCCAAAGTCTCTTCTCATTTCTTCTTAAAAACAGAAAAGTGCGTGTCATTCTAAAATGTGTGGATTGGTTGATTTGAATGTGCAGTGATTTAGAAACTCCTTTCAATTACGTTGAGAGAGCCTGGGTTGACATCTAATATTTCCAAAGTAGACTAAAGGATTGAGGCATTGACAGGAATCCTCTGCCCAATTACAGAAGGACTTGGAGGGAAGGGAGAGCCCAGGGAGAAAAGAAGCTGACTTTCATCTTAACAACAGTTGCTTGAAAAAAGGGATTTGTGCTGGGGAAGTGAGGGGTGGGGCTGCTGTAGTCTAGGACTTGTTTTCCCAGATAATGTTTCAGCCTAAATTTTATACTGATGTTCTCCTTTTTAAGAGCCTAAAAAGTAACAGCTTCCAGACAATAGAGGAAAAAGGATGTCACTATGACATTCATCATAGCTGGCCGCAGTGAGAGTGAAATCATGAAAATACTCCACTCAGGCGAGCTACTTATATCTCCAAGTGCATTACAATGAATTCATAAGCCTTTTCTCTTTCCTAAGGCCTAATATTGATAAAGACCAAAGCTATACCTGTTGACCACGCTAAAGAGTGAAGGAGATATCAAATGGGTTATATACATATTAATTTAGGTCCTAAGAGCTCGATTAAACACAGTCTGCTTCTGGTCACCGATGTGTTTTTCTGCATTGAGGTGCTGACTCATTTGGGCCAAGAGAAGTTTGCTATTCTATGAAAAACTGACAAGAGAAAAAGCCACTGCTTGGATATGTGTATCAGTAACCTAAAATGGCATTTTGACATCTCAGTTTGGCATCTGGACTACATACGACTTTCCTCCAACGTGACCTCACTTTTGATTTCTACAAAGGATGGTTTACCTGAGCTAGTCTGACCATTCTGCTGTACCTGCTGCTATGGTCAACCCTGCGGCTTAGTTCAAGCATGTCCCATCTGTATTTCTTCTGGAGCCCAGAGAGGAGGGGTAATGACATGCCACTGGGGCTCAGGGATAAACCTACCAGCTCAGACAGACTTTAATCCTCTGCTGTCATCATGTTTCACTGACCAAAGACAATGCTATGGTCAAACCCAAAGTCAAGTGAAGGGAAATACGTGGCAATGGGTCAATACATAATTTTTTTGCAGGAGACTGAAAATTTGGGGTGGATTATTGAATTTTCTACAGACACCTTCTTGTGTAATTTGAAAGATAAAGTCTTCATTGATAAGCAAATACAAAACACACACTTAAGCACTGAGAGATTGACAGGTAAAGGGTAATCATGACTGAATGGGGTTAACCCATTGAGTAGACTGCTCTGAGTCAGGCACGGGATATAAAATATCGAAGACAGAGGTGCTGGCTTTGAGGAGTAAAGTCGCACAGAATTTAGTATGAAATCATGATTTTGTTAAAGAGAAGGGGGACATCTATAAGAGAAGGATATCAGTTTATGGAAAAGTATGGAATCTTGGAAGTATTAATAGCATGAGGTTTGGGGAAGAGTGTAGGACTCAAAGTTTGAAGACCAGCCTTGGAATTTGGGGTCTGCCTTCAACAGATAATATCTCTGGCACTCAGTATCTTCCACTCATATGTCCATGAGGACTGTGAAATCTGGATGACCTGACTCTTTAGGATTCACCCGCCATAAAGAAGGGTTAATAATTTCATTATTAATGGCAAATTGCAATGATAATAACAAGAACACTGGTGCTTCATGAGTGTGACAAATTTATGTAGAGAGTCAACAAATACCCAAAATGGGAAATAGATGCTCCCTGATGCCTGTAAACTGGGCAAAGGATCAGATCAGGAACTCTGGATAATTCTAGAAAATTCCATGTATTCTACCTGCTGGGAATTTTCTTGGCATGACCTTTAAGACAGAGTGAGAGTGGTTTATTACACATGTCCCACAACATTGGGATATAAATCTGGGACACACATACCCTCCTAGTATTATTTGGTCCTATTCACCACTCCTTAATGCTTTGGCATTGATTACCCATCTTGCTAGACCAGAAGATTCAGTATTTGGTTACAAGGCCAGCCATATTAATGTTCTCCTGCAGTGGATAGCTGCCTCTTACATATTTCTCTAAAAGTTTGCCCAAATCTTTTAGAAACATTGGAATGTTGCTGTTACACTGTTTTAGTATCTGGCTGGAGATTATTCAGTCATCATTGTCACCAACCTAAATCAATGTTGCATACGGTGAAATAAATAATTTGGCACAACCAATTATTTTGTGCATTTTTGAGAGAAGTGTGTATAACTTCAACCATCCCTTCCACTTAAAAATGACTTCGAAATTGAGAGTCGTTGCATACTTTCGTGACAGCTGACTTACAGTTTTGAGGAGAGATATTTAGAAATAACTAACCTTGCATGTGCATGACAAGACATGTTATAAATGAAGACAGAAAAGTGCTACCTTTCACACTTTTTAAAAATTTCATGTGTCTCCTACAAACCCAGCACTTAATTAGATTGTTTCGTTTTCTCAGCAATTTTCTCTTTCCATCATAGAAGCAAATTCATGGCTAAAGACACTGTTTTCTTGACAAGTTCCAGGAGGATGGGAGACTTTGATGTCTTGTATCTTTTTGAGACTCCTGTTTTTGTATGTTGTTGATATATAAATTGCAACTGGTAAAATTACTATTAATGGACATGTCTCACAATGGAAATGATGATTTTCTAAAGGATACATTTCATTTTGGTCTTATTCAATTGGGGAAAGGTGTGGCCATGTGGAAGAAAGAAAATATACATTACATACATTTTCCAATAATGTGTCTTTTTAACAAAAGAGTATCTGCCTATTGGAAAGCAAATAAAGTGGGGGTAAGTTCTATGCTATGTTATAGCATAAAGAAATAATACAGTGAAATCAGGCAATTATTGTCATAAGACATAAATCTTCAAATATAAAAGGAAGTTTGGAAAGCTACGTATCCAACCCACTTAATAAACACATAGGAAAGCTGAGGACAAGAACGGTGTTTCATTTTTACTCTCAGTTGTAACATTTTTCCATTTTCTAAATGTATTTCTCCAAAAGATATGCCCATATTTTGCAGTGAGTGGGAAATTCCACGTGTAAATAAATTAAATACATGTGTAAACACACAGAACAATGACAGGGAACACGATTCTTCCCTGAAGTCTATTTCAGAGATTTTAATGTTCTGTAATAACGTAGGATGTAAATCTATTAAATCATATTTAAACTTGGTATACCCCCTTATCTCTGTCCCTCACATCATCTGCTACCACGCGTGTCCTGGATTGTGCACTGCAGAAAGCACTGATATACCGCACGCCCCGGACTCTGTAACAGCCCCCACGGAACATGTGCAGCCTTTACAAAACTAATATTGCCTTTGCCCCTTCAGGGTGTGTCTCCAGAATGGTCCATCATTGCGGACAGACAGGAAGTGTCTTCAGTCTACAATCCTTTTCTTTCTCAGACTGACTGCTCTACACATTATCCCTAACGGGATAGGGTAACCTTGAGCAAACTGGGGGAGTTTCAGATTCTTCATGATGAACACATAGCCCAATTTTACAGCATAATTTCTGAAGGTATGCTTAACTCTTCATTTGTAAAATAATGTTGTTTCTGTAAAATTAATATTGAAATTGGAACAAATTCAATAGGAAGAGCCGTATATGCAACTTTAGAATTAAAAATGAGTATTTGTATATTTTTACATTCTTATGGAAACACATCATGTTGCAGTGGGTGGCTATATTGTTTACTATTGTTTCCTTTCTGTGTGTGTATTTACACTCACACATATCTCATTGCTACGTATATACATATATAGGTATAGATATCTCAGTGCTATTATACATATGTATATAAAGATAACTATCTTTCTGTTATGCATCCATTCATCTGTCGTCTATTACCTATCTATCCATCCATTATCTATCTGTTCATCTATTATCTATCTATCCATGTATATATCTATGTATCTATCAATATCTTATTGAGCAAACAAGAGAAAAAATATGGCATAAAAATCTGAGAACACAAATATTCGAGGGGAGACATACACATTATCACATACAAATAACTGATGTCTCTGAAGAAAAGAAAAAATAAAACAGCAAAAACCATATTTTATTTAAAAAATTTTTTCTGATACAACCCCAACCTTAAGTATTAATAAATAATCAATACACACTAAATCAAAATTAGAATTAAAAACACTATACATTAAAAAGGCACAATATGTACCAAAAATACTGATATAGACATACCATTGCTAAGATTAATCTTAGTAAAGTTATTAAAAGTTCAATAAGAGAAGAATAATCCAATATCCTCTTCAATGATACCTTTTGATCAGAAATCTA
>RJWJ010049941.1:0-10075 GCA_004363605.1 Indri indri | reverse complement strand
TAAGGAGTCATGTTTCGGGGTGAAATTTCCTGAGCTCCTTCAGATATCAGAGAAGGTCACAAGTAAGTTGCTCTCAAAGCGTGGTCCCCCAATCGGCAGCATTGGCATCACCTGGGAACTTGTTATAAATGCAAATTCTCAGGCCCCACTCCAGACCTACTGAATCAGAAACTCCGGGGGTGGGGCCCAGCAGTATGTGTTTTAACGAGCCCTCCCCTTGTTGATGATTTGAATATACCTAAACTTTGAGAACTGGAGAAGAGAAAAAAGGCTGTGAGGCATAAGACTCTCACCTGTGATCCCTCCTGGTTGTAGGAAGAAAGCTTAAGGAAGGAGAGCAAGGCAAATGGTTAAAGATAGGACTTGTAGGCTCTGTTCCCCCTCTAGTAGTAAATGGGGGGAAGGGAATGGAGGATTAGTTTGAGAGATCTCTGCATACATTAAGTGGAACTCTAGAGTTGTGGGGCTTGGTCCTGTCTCCTCTGGAGGAGACCGTCTCACAGGGGCTCTGTCCTGATGTTACAGCCCAACCAGGTTCATTGGCTGCTGCTCAAGAGGCAGCCAATACACTGAGACAGCAGGAGTTACAGCAGAGAAAGAGTTTAATATCACAGGCACCAGGCGAGGAGATGGGAGGAAGTTCTCAAATACATCTCCCTGAGAATTTGGGAGAAAGGGTTTTTAAGGATAGTTTGACAGGCAAAGGGCTAGGGTCTGCTGATTGGCGGGGAATGAACTCATAGGGTTGGGAAGCAGAGATCATCTGCTCAGTTGGGAGATTTCCTGGGTAGGGGAGTCTTGAGGCTGTTGGATCTGTTCCCACACCTATTGAGGGGTCCACTTGCCATCAGTGGGTACCCCCAGAATGCAGAGTCTGAAAAACGCTTCCAAGACCGTTCTTAGGCTTTACAATAGCGATGTTGTCTATAGAAGCACAAGTCCTTGGGCTTTACAATGGCAATGCTATCTATAGAAGCAGTTGGGGAAGTCACAAATCTTGCACCTATTGGGGACGATAGTGCCATTAAGCAGTGAGCAGTTACAGCAGTAAGGAAGTTAAGAAACAATGGCTGGTTAACTTCTGGCTGTATCTATACTCTTATAAAACTCAGACTTTGGTTACTATTTATACCTTATGGCTCTACATTATTTTAATATAGATGGTTTCACTGACATGCGGTGGTCACAGTTGAAGGGTGTGATTTATTTAGAGAGAGAGACTTATGACAGGTCATATAGTTTCCCATGACTGAGTGACATTTGGAGGGCTCTGGAAGTTTCCACATGCTCCCTGAGGGGAATGAGGGAGCCAGCCAGGAGTAGAATGCCAACAGGCCTGCTGTAGAGCCATGCTGGCAGGGCGGGCAGCAGCACCTGGCCCAGGCCCAGCTGGAAGGCTGTCGGAGACTCAGGGCACAGGCTATGTGGAATCATGGCCCTTCGTGGAAAGAGGGTGAGAGGAGGGCCTGGCAACACAGAAGGCCCACATCTCTTGGAAAGGAGCAGGATCGAACCACTGTGAGGAAAGAAACAGACATAGGGAATTTGAACATCAAATTTCACAACATATTTGTCCAAAAGAGCCCAAGCTAATGTGAAAGAGACTGAGATACTGTTTAATTGGCAATTTTGCCCGGCCCCCGCCAATCTAGTGGTATAAGGGTTTATGATGCAATTTAATCATTTATTTAAAGAATTCTGTAGGGAAGTTTTTAGTGTCTGTGTACTACATGCTAGATTTTAAATTCCAATTATGCTAATTCCAATTCCAGTTGTATCAACTAAATGTGAAGAGGTACAAAAAATTTCAATATTTAGTTTTGTCTCTATTTTGTTAAAAAGTGATATATTGACACTATAGATGTGTAGATAACAATGGTTTAATGCTCACTGAAAAAATAAGAATGGCATAGATCCTAGCAAACAACTTTCAGCAATGTCATTTAAATTTGCTACCACAGCCAGGAATGCATATTTCAAAATCAGTGTGGGTTTTTTGTTTTTGTTTTTGTTTTTTTTTTTTTGCTACCATTTTAGTTTTTTCCACTATCTCTGACTAAATTCAAGTCTTTACAATTCACTTATTTTATTTTATTTTTTTCCATCTGAACTTTCCGAGTCTGGCCTGTGACCCATAACTCTGACCCCGTTTCATCACTTGTGACCTCTGGAGTAAATATTATGCAAGCCCAGTGGGTGACTAAATGGTGAGTGAGTGAGTTATTGAAACCTGCACTCACTTTACCCTGTGGACTAAGTTTCTACGAAGTATACCACACCAACAGGGAATTCACACGCCGCAGTCTCCCCTTCCCTCCATTCAGTTGTTGATTTGTTCATTCTATCGCTCATCAAAACAGCACCTGCTCTGTCTCAGACGCTGTTCTATGTTCTTGGAACACTTCGGAAAACAAAACCTACAAAGACCCCTGCCCTTGTGAGGCTTACATTTTAGCTCATCATTCTTTTATATTCTTTTGCTTAGCCTTTTGCCTTGCTCTCTTTTAGAACAAACATGAAAGAGAAGCTGTTTCTAAGCCTTCACACTCTGCAGGAGAGTGACTGCCAAGAGTTTCTCCGTTTGTTTCAAAGTGTGGCAGGCGTTTTGTGTGTGTGTGCGTGTGTGTGCGCGCGCGCGCGCATGTGTGTGGACGGGCGTTCTCAAGGAGCCCCAAAATGCACACATATGCCTGCGTGGAAGAAAGTAAGATAGAGCAAAATGCCAACATGCTGCTTCACTGCCATTCTTGTTTTAACAAAGGGTTTGATAACTTAGAAAAGCTATGCATAAGAAGAGATAAAATAATTAAGGAAAAAACAAAAAAGTATCTTCTTTTCCTTAGAAGACACCACCTCTCCACTCTCTGGTTGGTAAGGATGGCCAGGTTTGGGGAAACAGAGGCTAGGAATCAGCTTTGCCCCTTGTCGGACATGGCTCACGGGGCTGGTTGTGATTCCAACACTTGGCGCACTGGATGAGAAGGTGGAGGCAGGGAGCAGAGATGAGTTGATCATCTCTGTTGCTGTGGTGACAAGGAGGTGCGGAAAAGGCACTTCAAAAATGTGGGCTGCAACAGGTGAGGAAATAGATGCACGTGGGACCATGTGCTTCTCTTCGAGAAGAGTGGATGATCTCCAGGTCAGCACTGAGCCTGTCTCCTTCTCTCCATACCTGCCTGGCATTTGCTGAGAGGCAGGAGACCCATGGGAGTTGCTATGAGTCACCCAGTGCTTGGCTGAGCCAGAAATGTCACGTCTCCAGGAAGTGGTGGGAAGGGTAGCTCTTGGCAGAGGAGATCCTCACCTCCATGGTGTGGTACTTGACAGATTTCCCAGAAAGCATGAGGATCATTGGGGTGGAGAGTTTCACTGTCTTTTAACAATATACAGAAATAATCCTCTTTGTTCCACGGGAACTAAGTATCAAAGAAAGACATAATCTCACATTAGCTTATCTCTTTACCCTTTACCAAAGCCCACATATAGAAATTACCATGGCTCTTCTTGCTGGGAAATGGCAAGCCTTCAACAAATACACCACACCTTGTATCACTTGAAACCAGTTTTATGTATAAAAAATACTAACACTTAAAAAAATTATTCTTTTAGGAAACAAAGGCCTTTTTTTCTTAAAGAATTTTATGTAGCAAAACTCCCCTAAACAAAGTGTCTCCTATTGTTTTCCTGTGTCTCCAATGTGCCTCCTGGCTGGCCTCCCCGTCCTGTGCCAGCCTGGGGTTTCATTCCCATCGTCTGTCTCTGCTTGTGCCGTGTTGCCATCAGCCGGACTTCCAAATCTGGTATAGAGTCCATTTCAATGCTGTGCACACAACAAGTAGCTCCATAAATACCTAATTTAGTGGTTTTCAAAGAGTGTTCCAATGTTCTCTGGGGGGTCCCTGAAACCTTTCCAGATGATCTGCAAAATATTATGAAAAACTATTTTCATATTAAGACTAAGCCATTTGACTCTTTTTCCTCTCAGTATTTCAAGTACAAAAAATATCAATAGATGTAATCCATGCAATGGTGGGGCTCTCAATCATTTTTAAGAGCATGAAGGGTTCCTAAGACCCAAAATGTTGAGGATTAATGCCCTAGTTGACTGATTAAAGAAACACGTGGCCTCACCAAAGGATGCTAGCATATACTATGCAGTACCCAATGCTCATCTCTGAAACTGCCTTAAATCTGATGTTCCAAGACATGGAATATGAATCAGTGCTACTCTCAGGTTTTAAGATCCCAATCAGCCTCAGATTTAGCTAAGATCAGCTATCTATTGAGTTCAGTTAGGACTAGATGGCAAACTTTATAATGAAACAATTAAGTGATAAATCAAAAATGTTTAAATTGTTAAGGAAAGGTATCGGTCTGAACGTTTAGAATCAGCTTCAGCTATTTTCAGCATAAAATACATTATTAAAGTACGTTAAAGATCTTTCCACATCCCTTGTGGTCTGTGCTGCTGAGAGCAATGTCCAGACCAATCCAAGGCATGCTCATGGCTGCCACTGGCCCTAGTACTGGAACCTCTGTCCCTGATGCCTTTGAAGGCTGGGGTCTCGACCCCCACCTTCACTGGAGCAAATTCCACAAAGCACCCACTTCTCCACAGCACTTACAACTCATATTGTCATGTTGGGGCATCCAGTTTGAACCGTCTAGGGCTCATGCCTGTACCCGAGGCTGAGAGGGATGTTCTGGGTTTTATGCTGGGGATGCAGAAACTCCAAGTAGGGAATTCCTGAAGCACAGAAAGGACGTTCACAAAGTATGGGGGGTCAAAAGTAGGACAGTCCTCCCCTATACTGACCGCTTCTTTCACACTTACACTTCCCAGCAACAATAACGGCTGCGGCAATGATAAAATTCTATCCTTCGTACAAAGAAAATCATACTTGCTTTTTTCCTAAAAGGAGAAACAATTCTGTTTTAGTTAAGAATATTTTCAAGACTAACAACTAACCTTGGTTTTCACAAGTAGGAATTTATTTTTCTGATACATCAAGAAGTCTGTAGATAGACAGTTGCTCACATTGGCTCAATTATTCAATGACGCTGAGAAAGACATAGGCTTTTTTTTTCTTTCTACTTTCTCTGCTTCATTTTTATGACAAGGCCTTTTGTTCTACATGTCTGTCATTTTGTGGTCTCAAGCTGGCTGCCACAGCTCTAGACATTAGACCTCATAAAACCTTCCAAGCAGGAAATCAAAGGGACTGGAAAAGAGATTCTGGCCACTATCTAGGCATGAGATCAGGATTCTGTTAGAAAGAAGGCAATGGACACTATCTTTGGTTCATAATGCCCAATACTCTTACACCATTTCTTGGTCTATAGAGATTGTTTGTGTGTGTTATGGATTGAATGTGATTTAAACTAAAGAAATTTGGCATATACTTTCTCCATGGAAAAACGTTTTAATATGAAATGAAACTGCATGGATATTAAGGAATTAAAAATGGTCCAAATAGTCAAATTCTTTCTGGCTTGTGAACCTGGTTCACCATCTCTGAGTAGCTATGAGTGACAAACAATACTTCTAGAATGGACAGTAATATGGCTCTTAGAAAAGAATCTAGAGGGTGACATTTGTCACAAGCCCTGACTGCACTTCCTGCAATTTAAGGGCTGGCCCCAGGTGGTCTCATTGCTTTTATCTGCTCCCCAAGCTCAGGTCCCAACTCCACCGATAAAGTCAGTTTATGAGCATACTAGCTACTGAAATAATTGTGTTTTTTTAATCTATTTTTTTATTTTTTTACTTTAATAGATTTAGGGGGATGAGTTGAATTCTGTTACGTGTATATATTGTATAGTGGTGGCGTCTGGGCTTTTGCTGTACTCATCACTCGAGTAGTGCCCATTGTACCCCATGGGCAATTTTTTTTATTTCAGGAAATTATGGGGGTACATCATTTTGGTTACATGTTATGACTTTGCCACATCCCAACCATGATTTGAGACATACCCTTACCCTCCTACAATACTCACCGCATCCATTAGTTGTGAATTTACCCAGCCCTGACCCTCCCTACCCCCAAAGAATATTACTACTGTGTGAGCACCTTAGTATTGATCAGTCAGTGCCAGTTTGATGGTGAGTACATGTGATGCCTATTCTTCCATTCTTGTGATACCTCACTTCGGAGGATGGGCTCAAGCTCTATCCAGGGAAATATAAGAGGTGCTAGATCACCATCGTTTTTTATAATTGAGTAGTATTCCATTGTATACTTATACCATATTTTTTAATCCACTCATGGATTGATGGGCACTAGGGTTGTTTCCATGTCCTTGCAATAGTGAATTGTGCTGCCATAAACATTCGAGTGCAGATGTCTTTATTATAGAATGACTTTTGTTCCTTTGGTTAGATGCCTAATGGTGCTATTGCTGGATCAAATGGTAGTTCTACTTGTAGCTCTTTGAGGTATCTCCAAATTCTTTTCCACAGAGGTTGCAATAATTTGCAGTCCCACCAACAGTGTAAGAGTGTTCCTATCTCTCCACAACCTCACCAGCATTTGTTGCTTTGGGATTTTTTGATAAAGGCCAATCTTACTGGACTTAGGTGATATCTCACTGTGGTTTTGATTTGCATTTCCATAATGATTAGAGATGTTGAGAATTTTTTTATATGTTTGCTGGTCCATAGGTAATTTTTCATCCCCCACCCTCTCCCACCCTTCTGGATCACTTTAATGCTATGGTGATCTTGGGTTCAGAGTGCCCTCTATCAACCCCATGCTCACTCAGCAAGAAGAATTAAAGTCAATCTCGGTCTTAGTCCAGGATGTCTGGGCAAAGCACTGATGAGCCAATCTTTTCCATACCTCATCTATCAGTAGCAACAGCCTGTGAAAATTATCATATATGGATAAACAATGTATAAGTGTATATACATATATGTGTATATACACATATATATATATTTTAAGTAGACTGTATCTTGGAGCAGTTTCAGGTTCGTGGCAAAATTAAGAGGAAGGTACAGAGATTTTCCATATATTCCCATCCTCACACATGCACAACCTCCACCCTTATCAGCATTCCCCACTAGAGTGGCACATTTGTTATTAATACAATTGAATCTACATTGACACATCATTATCATCCAAAGACCATATATTAAGGATTTTGATCTTTATCCTCAGAGTAAGGATTTTGAATACTGTTCAGCAAGAGGGTGTTAACTTCTGATCTGGATATTAACGAATTCAATGATTGCAGAATGGAGAACAGATTAGAGGGTGGTGGAGTGAGAATGGAACCTGGGAGAGCCAGGAGAAACTTGGCTGAGATGCTGATGGCTTGGATCAGGTGATAGAATAGAGATGGAGAAAACTGGATGCATTCAAGGGATATTTAGGAATTAGGAAGTTCACAACCCACAGGCCATTGGTCTTGTTATAACAACAGCAATTTGCCATTTTAGTTGTAACAACTAAAAAGATATATATATCTCCAAAGGAACTCTATTCCAGAGAGAGGCAAGTACTTCCTAGATAAGTGAAGACAAGTAACCATTACCTTCCCTGGGGGCAGTTTCTGAGTCAGGTGTGGGCAGGTGAGGATTGGCTTACCTCAAGCAGAGAGACTCTTCTGGGGCAAGGCGCTGTCGGTGGAGCTTTCAATGTGTGTGGGCCGAGATCAATTGGAATCTGGAGGAGTTTTGAGGCAAAGTTCACTCTCCCTGCCCAATAATTCTCCCTTGGGAGACTTGTGCTGAGAGCATGTGGTGGCCCAGGAATCTGGAGGGTAGATGGTAAATCAGAGAGGGAGTTCTTAGAAACTCATTATGCTGAGATCCCAAAGTCGTGTCAAAGAGAGGGAACTGTGTAGTACACACAGGACTGATCTTGCCCTGAAGACATTAGAAACAAGAGATAAATTGAAACTATTAGGAAAATGTTGAAGACAATATGAACAAACTGGGTGAAAAGATGTAAAGTTTTAATAGAACAATTGAAATTCTTGACAATGGCCAAAATGATATTCTAGAACTCAAAAATAAAATATGTGAAGTTAAGAATTCATTGACCAACATCTCCTGGTCCCCACCTCCCCCTACCCATGCCAACTTCTGGAAATCACTATTCTACTCTTTACTTCCATGAAGTCAACTTCAGATTCCACATATGAGTAATATCATGTTGACATTTGGCTTTCTGTACCCGGCTTATTTCACTTAACATAATGTCCTCCAGGTTCATCCATGTTGCTACAAATGACAAGATTTCATTCTGTTTTATGGCTGAATAGTATTCCATTGCGTGTGGTGTGTGTGTGTATTTTTTTCTTTATACATTAACATGTCGGTGGGCATTTAAGTTAACTCAGTATCTTGGCTATTGTGAATAGTGCTACAACAAACATGGGTGTGCAGATGTCTCTTCGATATACAGATTTCATTTCCTTTGGATATATACCCAGTAGTGGCATTGCTGGTTCATATGGTAGTTCCATTTTTAATTTTTTTGAGAAATCATCATACTCTTGTTCATAATGGCTATACTAATTTACATTCCCACCAACAATGTATGAGTTCCCTTTTCTCTGCATCCTCACCAGCATTTGTGACTATAGCAAATAACAATGTAGTGTATGTTACAAGGTAGCTAGAAGAGAAGATTTTTTAATGCTGTCACCACAAAGAAATGATAAATAAAGTGATTGATATGGTAATTACCCCATTTGATCATTATATTATGTATACATGCATTGAAACATCACATTGTACTCTATAAATATATGCAATTATTAGCTGTCAATTATAAATTTAAAAATTAAATTTAAAAAATTTAATAGGATATGTTTAACAGTAGACACAATATAGAAAATCAGAAAATACTTTGAACTAAATAGTAACAAAAATGGGATATCAAAATGTGCAGGATGCAGCTAAGAAGATATTTAGAAGGTAGAAATAACAGACTTGGTGACAGTTAAAAGGTAATTGTTGAAGTCAACTCTGGGGTTTCTATTTGTAGGACTGGATGGATGATAGTGTCATTCATCCTAATCTGTAATTGAAAGAGAGAGCGAGATAAAGAGAGACAGAGAGGTGCCCACATGCACATGCATGGAGATAACTGAGTACGAAATAGAGGGTAGTTGAGTTTGAAATGCCTGATATTCCCACTCCCCAGATTGTACTTTCCTTGCTTCTTGACTGGACTAAAATCTCCTTATCATTAAGACTTTTATTTTCTCTCTTACATGGAGCCTTTCCTAATCACTACCCTCACCCAAGGTTGGGTAGGTGTTTCTACTCTGTACACTCAAAGCACCCTACACATAAGTCTAGGAGAAACATTATATTTTTATTAAACCGTATTACAATTAAACTCTGTTTATGTATCTCTTTTACCCACTAGTCTGTCTGTCCTTAGAAGGTAGAAGCACATTTCCTGGCACAGAGCAGGTGCTAAGTTAGTTTGTTGAATAATACCGAAATGTGCAAGACAAATTGAAGTATTTCCTGACATATTCGGAACATTCAAAGTTCTTAAATTTCCTGCTTCTGAGTAGGTACTAAACATGAGAGATGTAAAGTAGAGCTGTTTAGGTTTAAAAAATTGTTTTACTGAAACAATATCAAAAAGCTCTTTTCTTCCAAAGTTTACAATTAAAGGTCTTCAATCATAGTAAAAAGAGAGAGAGAGAGAGAGAGGAAGACATATTAAGATGGCATTTATATTGTCTAAATTGTCTACACTTTAAACTTACAGTTGGGCACACAGTATGACATCAGAAGAAGACTCTGAAGTCAGAGACACCCTGCTTCTAAGCACAGCTCTGCCACCTACCAGCTAGGAGGCCTTAGCTTCCCTGAGTCTCAATTTCCTCATCTGTAAAGAGGGGATAAAAATAATCCTGCCCCCTAGGGTTGTTATGAATTCATTTCTTCTTCTATTCTCACCTCTGAGAGGTCCAATCCTCCTGGACAGGGGAGCAACCTAAAAAATAGGTTAATACACAAAACTGATCCCTGGTCAAGTCACACTGGCACCTCTGAGTGAACCTCTGTCTTTTCCAGAGAGAGCAACATTAGGTCAGCAATGCCCCC
>RJWJ010049940.1:0-10078 GCA_004363605.1 Indri indri | reverse complement strand
GTAGCTGGGACTACAGGCATGCACCACCATGCCCGGCTAATTTTTTCTATATATATTTTTAGCTGTCCAATTAATTTCTTTCTATTTTTGGTAGAGACAGGGTCTCGCTCTTGCTCAGGCTGGTCTCGAACTCCTGAGCTCAGAACAATCCGCCCGCCTCGGCCTCCCAGAGTGCTAGGATTACAGGCGTGAGCCACCGTGCCCGGCTAACTAAACTCTTTAAGAATAGATCCAGCTGGATGCAGAGCTGGATGCAGGCTACTCATCCAGACCATCCGGCCCTGGTGCTGCTCTTTGGCTCTTGGTTAGCTTCCTTTCTCTTGGTTCTTTCTCAGGTAGCTCATCCCCTGCAGAGGCAAAAGTAGTTGCGTGAGCTCTGGGCTACACGCTTTCAGTTCAAGTCTAGGAGCTTCTTCACCATCATCCTGGGATTCCTTTTGACTCAATCTTGGGTTGGATTCTCTGTTTCCTTATCCCGAGTTTTCCCTTGGTTTGCTCCTTCATTTGGGTGGAGCATCCTATCCGTTAGCTTTCTGAGAGAAGGTGCCTTAGAATGAAATTATTTGAGATTTCTTATGATCAAATGTTTCTTTAGTTTACACTCATACTTAATAGTTTTGCTGTTGTGAGAGAGACTCCTGTTATTACTAGTATCTGGTCTTCCTCCTTTCCCGGGCATACCACAAGGGGACCACCCTTGCAGCACCTTTACAGTTAGATGGTCTTGTGATGAGATTAGCCAATGAAATGATAAAAGAAGCATATTCCCTCCAGGCCCCGGGAATTAAGAGCTTGGGTGCACCTCCATGCTCTCTTCCCTTGTCACAGGGCCACACATTTGGTGGCCACACATTCAAGAGCAACATCTCAAGGTAGAAAGAACATGTGTACCTGAATCACAGGATGGAGGAGAACCACCTGCCAACCCGCCTTTCCATGAGCAAGAAATAAATATTGTTTTGCTAATCTACTAAGATGTGAGGGCTTCTTTCTTTCTTTCTTTCTTTTATTAATTGCAACATATCTCAGTGGAATAAATATTTCTTAGGTGCACAATTCATATGAAGAAAAATTCAAAACACTCCTGAGGGGATACAAAGAAAACTCAAACAAATGGAAATCTGTATTCTTGGAAAGGAAGATTTGTGATCAAAGGAATATCGGTATTGGATAGTGTGTTAATTATGAAGCTGATAAATATCCCAACAGGATTTTTTTCCAAGGGTGAACTAAATAATTTGATCTTAAAGTTAATATGGAAAGGAAAATTCTGAATAAAAATAAAGTCAAATTCAGATCTCACACTTGAATCCAAGATAAATTCTTGTTGATCAAAAAATTAAATGTAAAAAAAGATACCATAAGATATTGAAGTAAGTAATGAAAATTGTTTAGAATCAAATACTCAGGAGGCCCTTTCTAAATGGGACCTAGGAGCTATCAAAGAAGAGATTGATAGATTCAAATACTCTAATATCAAGAGAAAAAAATCTACACGTAAAAACCTTCCGTAAGTCAGAAGACGAACAATAAACTGGAAAGTATTTGCAACTCACATTACATCTAAAGAATAATTTCCTCATTATCCATCTTAGTCCACTCTTTGCTGCTATAACAGAATACCTGAGACTGAGTAATTTATAATGCATAGAAGTTTATTGGCCCACAGTTCTGGAGGTCGGGAAGTCCAAGACTGAGGGATTGGCATCTGGCAAGGGCCTTCTTGCTGCATCACCCCATGGCAGAAAGCAGAGGAGCAAGAGAGAGGATAAGAGGGGGCTGAACTCACCCTTTTTTACCAGCAATAATCCCACCCTTGAGGGTGGAGCCTGCATGGCCTAATCATTCTCTTAAAGGTCCCACCTCTTAATACTTTCACAACAGCGATTAAATTTCAACACTAGTTTTATGGGGACAAACATTCAAACCATAGCACTATATAAAGTGCCCCTACAAATCTGTAAGAAAATGACTAACCTAACAGAAAATGTACAAAGGATATGAACAGATAGAAAAGGAAAGATATATGGATCTTTAAATTTGAAATGATACTAAATCCCAGTCATAATAAGTAATTTCACATTGAAACTACAGTGGGAAATCAGTGTCCTGATTCAACAGCTGCTTTGAGGAACAAGGAGGATACATACTAAGAAGTCAAGCGACTCTCAGAACCTAAGTGTTGGCCTGTCCAGTCATACAGCCTGCTAAACATCAACAGGTTGCTATGTCAGAAAAGTAATCTGGAAAATAAAAACAAGTTCTAAAATAAAATATCCTATGGATGTGTCTTGTGGAGAGGGGCCTCACTGAAGACCTAATCAGAGAGCTGAAAGACTGAACAAAGGGATTTTCCCAGAATGCAATGCAAAACAAGATGTTGGGGATAAAAGTGAACAATCAGCAATTGTAACGAATGTGATTAATGTGCAGTGGCTCACAGCACTTGGGTCCAAATTCTTCCCAATCCTTTTTAGCTTTCTTGGGTAGATCATATAACCACTCAAATCCTCAGTTTCTTCAGCTGTGAACTGGGGACAACTCATGGAGTTGAGGAACTATGACACAGGGCAGGTCTGAGCAGTATCTGAAATACCAGAGGTAAAGTGCTTAGGCAAGTGCCCAAACAGAATAGGACTCAATACTGCTTAGGTATTTCCCTGTGATTATTAATATTAATATTACTAATGGACTATCAGTCATGTTAACACATTGACTGCCACACTAGGAAAAAAATTTTTCCCTGGGGCCATGGTGTTTTATTATGAAAATAAAATAAAAACTTCAAAAACAAAATGATCCTTTCTAATTTAATGAAATATTTGTTATTTTTTATTGTTTTCTGTGCATGAGTTATACGCAACTTGAAAAACAGTTCTTGTAGCTCCCAAGGTGAAGAGACATGTGAGTTACATATGTTTCACCAGGTCCCGGCCTCAAAACTAGTATGAGTTAAATACAATTCACATGGCAGTTAATGTGTTAAAAATAAATATACTACCACATTCCATTTACAAAAGTATGCTTAAAATGAGATGATAAAAAAAGGTTGAAAAATAAACAATGACAAAGATAGTCATGTGCTTACAAAAACAACGAAAGATGAGAAATTGTAAAATTAAAAAAATTCGAACACAGAAGTATTAAAAAGGACAGATTTTATATTTATAAATAAAAACATGATGGAACATGATAGACATGATATGTATTATTTATATATAAAAACATGATAGAACAACGAATCATTATGACTGAATAATATGCTATCAAATATATAAAGAAAACTGAGGCTGGGTACGGTGGTTCACACCTATAATCCCAGCACTTTGGGAGGCTGAGGCAGGAGAATTGCTTGAAGCCAGGAGTTTGAGATCAGCCTGGGCAACACAGCAAGACTGTGTCTCTACCAAAAAAAATAGCCACGTGTGGTGTCATTGTAGCCACTCAGGAGGCTGAGGCGGGAGGATATCGAGTTTGAGGCTGCAGTGAGCTATTAATGTGTCACTGCACTCCAGCCTGGGTGACGGAGACCTCATCTCAAAAAAAAAAAAAAGGAAGAAAAAGAAAAATGAATTGACAAGTTAATAGTCAAATTGAGAGAATTTAGCAACTTTCTTAGAAGAGGATTGATTAAACAGACAAAAATAAATGACATAGAGGTTTGAGATAACAAGCTTGATTCAAATGTAATTTTGAACCCAGTACTAATACACATTCTTTGTAAGTACACAAGGAATATCTACAAAAATTGACAAAGTATTAAATCAGAAAGTCTCAATAAATTTCAAAAAGTGGAAAACGTCCATGCTGATTTTCTAACCACAATGCAATAAAACTAGAAATTAGAAATAACCCAGAAAAGAAAATAAAAAAAGAGAAAGAAAAGTTATGAGTATTTGGAGATAACAAAACAAAACAGAGGGCCGTTCTGTTACTCTCGAGTAAAACAGGAAGTGATGACTGGCATTGCCAACAGTTTATACTAGGACAAGGAGGGCCCTATGTAGTAAGGCCAGCAGGGTGCAGACAAAACACAAGAAAAGAAGGGAAAACAAATGAATTCTAAAATTTAGCAAACAACTCAAAACATAGAAAATAAAAAGTTTAAAAGATAAAAACAGAAGTTAAGGAAACAGGGTGAACGATAAAATCTGATAAGCCCCAAATCAAGTTCTTTGAAAATTAATAATAAAACTGGCAAACCATTGGCAGTCCTGATGCAGAAAAACACAAAGAATTAGAAAAGATATGTAACTACAAATAGAGAAAGAGACTTTCAAAATTATAATCGACTCTATAGAAATAAATTTGAAAATCTGGAAGAAATAAATATTTTTAGGAAAATATAAATTACTAATAACTAAAGAGCCAGAACACCTAAATTCTTGATGGTTCTATAGAAGAAATTGAAATGGTAGTCAGAGATCTACACTGAAACAGGCCTCCGATTCAGGTGGTGGTATGGCGGATGCTAGGGAACCTTCGAGCAACATATGATTCCCGTCATTCACACTGTCAGAGCACAGGAACAGATGTAAAATTTCCTTCTCGTTCCAAGTCTAACAAAATCTTGACATCACAACTTGTTTGAATGATAAGTATATCAAGTAATGCATATGTTAAATTAGCTTGATTTAGCCATTCCACAATGTATACATAAATCAAAACATTATGTTGTACTCCATAAATACATACAATTTTTATTTGTCAATAAAAAAATAAAAACAGAAACAAAAAAAACCTCATTTGCACTTAAGAGGTATAGAGGTTCACATGGGAATACTTCAAAAAGGTCTGGAAGGAATCCAGACACTAGCAGGCTACCTCCTGGGAAGGGCTGAGACAAGAGCTGGGGAAAAGGGGGCTTTCACTGCCTGTCCTAAACACTTCTGTATGGTTTTATTTTTTTCAATAAGTATGTATTAAGGGATTAACTATGTAATATTTGTTTAAAGCATTCATTATTTTATTTATTACTTTAAAGAAGAGGCAGGAAGTATTATCTATATTAGGGGTTGGCAAATTTTTTCTGTACAGGGCCAGATAATAAATATTTTAGGCTTTGAGGGCCATACAATCTCTGTCGCAACTATTCAACCTTGGTGGCTAGCATGGAAGCAACCATAGACTATATGTAAATGAACGGATGTGGCTGTGTTCCAACAAAATTTTATTTACAAAAACAAGCTTCAGGTTGGATTTGGTCCACCGATCTCTGTATCAGTGGGGAAACTGGTGTTTTGATGTAAACTTTGATCTAATAGTTCATTCATCTATTTAGCAAGTATTTATTGAGTACCTGTATTAGGCACTATTCCAGGGATATACCAGTGAGCAAGACAAAGCCACTATCCTCATGGAGGATGCATTTTACTTGGAGAAAACAGTGAGCACATAAAAAAATATATGTCCCAGAGTGATAAATTCTATAAAGAAAATAAAGCAGGATGAAACACAGATGGCACTGGAGGTGGGATTGGCACAGTTTTAAAAAAGGCAGGGAGAAAAGCCTCTCTGCAGGGTATGTGACCATCAGGAAGAGAAAAGGATGTGCTGTGCAGGGACCCAAGGAAGCTTTTTTAGGGAGCGTGAAGTCCCGAGCCAGGAATGAGAACCAGCAGGAGGCTGATGTGCTTGCAGAGGTGGAGGTGGGGAGTGGGGGGAGTGGAGGGGTATGGGGGAATCCAGGGTGCAGGCAATGACTCAGAGGAGGGCAATGTGATGAGGAGTGGTCAGATATTGAATACAGTTTGGTGGAGCTGGCAGGACTGGTGGATGTGGGGTGGAGGAATGAGAAGAGTGGAGAATGATTCAAGGTTTTAGACAGAATGGCCATTGCTGAGACCTGAGCAAATAGCGGGTTATGGAGGGGGCTAGTCATGAGTTGATCTTGCATGTGTTGTTTGGGTTGCCCGTTAGACTGCCAGTGGCTTCTGCAAATAGGCAGTGAGTTGGAGGGAGGGGTATGGCTGGAGATGCAAATCTGGTACTTACAGGGTAGAGGCCCATGATATCATGAGGAAAGCACATAGAGGCAAGTGTGACGTCTGAGGCCTGGGGCCCTGGAAGAGCACAAGGATCCAGAATCCAGGATTCAGCAAAAGAGCAGAGGTGTGCAGGTGAGTGAGGAGGGACACTGGGAAGTGTGGGTCCTGGGACCCAAGGGAAATGCTGATGAAAGGCCAAAAGATGAACACTGAGAAAGTTCTCACTGGCAACCTTAACAAGGAAAGGTGGGGTACAGAATAGGTTCAGGAAGGGATACAAAATGAGGAAGTCAAGTCCAGTGCGTGCAGGCCCCAGCTTGGGATTGTGAATTGGGCTCCTGGGGCAGGATTGGAGACTGACATGCCTTTCACATCTGCTTACTGCAGGGCAACCAGAGAGATCCATTCCAAACTGTGCGGGGGCTGCAGAATTAGGAAGTGGATTTAAAAGTTTCCTCCCCTGTGTGTGTGCGTGAAGAGGGTGAGGAATAAAACAGAAATGAGCAATATATTCTGATAAGCATGAAAATAAGGGCCAGAGGAAGGGTGTATGGAAACAGAGAGGAAGGTCCCATCCCGTTTGCCCAGGTCCATTTCATGGAGGATGAGGGGAGTGTTAAAATAAGATTCCCATGGATTTAAACAACCAAAGAACCTACATCCCATATAGGTTGCTGCCATGTTGACCATGCCTGGTGGGCTGAGTCAGGTTGGTGGTAGTTTGGTTGTTTTCTACCCAAGGCCGAGGCTCTGGACAGGGGTTGGCAGGAGGCCAGTGTTTCCATCCTAAAGCTTAAGCACCAGGCCGGCCACATTTCAGGTTTGTGTCTGGGCACCCACACCCTGTGGATGAGACACACCAGATCTCTGGAGGCCACAGTGCTCTGGAAAGGGCACAGAACACAGGGCCTGGAGCAAGTCACTTCATCTCTGAGCCTCAGTTTCTAAACCAGCAACTTTGGGATAATTGTGCTTTGCCATGCCAGGGAGATGATGATAATGTGTGGAAACTGTTTGTGAACTGTGCGGGGCTATGGGTGTGATGAGAAAGTCCCCAGTACTCCATTGAAACGTGCAGACCCATCATGAATTATAAACAGACACCAGAGAGAATTCGTCAGTAGTGAAAAATTTTAGGTATATGACCTGCATTGCTTTCCACTTGTCCCACATGGTTCCCTTTCCAAGGCATTAAATGTCTGTAGGTAGAAGCACAACGCAGGCTTGACTTCTCCCTGCATGCTGCAGCCTTGTCTGGACGCGCCTGTCACCTGTGTTCCTGGCTGCCACCTGGCTGTCCTCAGGGCCACTGCCACTGGCTTCCCATTGGTGGATCCTAAGTCCTGGATACTGTTGCCTTGGGGAATTCATAAAGATGTGTGTGGGTAAGAGCAGAAGCCTCTACAATTTATTCTCTGCCCTTAACAATTAAGTTTATTCCTCCGATGAAGTTTAAAATCGGTTATGCAATCCCTCTCCTTCGTTTTATTTTTTTTCAAGGTATGCTTCCGTGAGCAAGGAAGGTTGTCTTTATCTTGACAGGTAAGAGCAGAAAAGGAGGAGAAGCAAACGTCTTGTGTCCTAGTTAACTCCAGTCTCTCTAGGCCTTCTTGGAATGGAGAGAGAAAAATAACAAAGCAGCAACCGCAGGTTTTCTGAAATTGAGTCTCAGCGGCTGAGTGCACAGGATCCTCTTTGAGAGACTTCCTTCCGGCCTGACTTTTTTGCGACGTGTCGTACGGTAGAGGTCGTATTCCATGCCGCCTGGTCTCCCAATGGTGAGCTCAAGTACTTGGGGAGAACGCGTGGTCCCACACAGAGGTCACAGAGGGGGCTTTTACAACGACGGCAGACGTTTGTGCAGTTAAACATGTCCTCTGACAGCCGGTGGAATCAAAGTTGATTTTAACGTTAGTGCGACAAAGCCCATTAAGGAAAGAAACTTTCCCAACCTCTTTATAAAGTCACATACGGCATCCCTGACATCCCTGGCATCATTGACTCACAACCCAAATATAAAACTTTTGGCATTATCTGTATTATCGCTCTTCTCCTGAGGCATATTTAAGAGCTAATCATCTAGGCATTTAATAATACCATACTGTCATTTCTAGTGTGATAAAATAACTTAATGAGGTGTATTTTTCATGGGACTGCTTTTCAGTATGCTTATGAGATGACTATGTTGATTATAATTTTAGACCAAAGTTTCACTGATGCAGAAAAAAATCTACATGTTGTGGGTTGTTTTTATGAACAAAATGAGTTTACATTATACACATTGTAGGTTAACCTACAGACTTAAATATTGTTCTAGAATTTATCCAATAGGTGGGAAAAATTTAACTATACTCTTTAATTCATAGCAGGATGCAGTAGGGAGCACACATTGTTAGCGGTAAACGGTGAATTCAGAGGGAGTGGTGATGTAAAAATAAACAAATACAGACAGAATGTTCAGGCATGGCCCCAGCAGGGCATGTTCTCCACATGTTCTCCAGCAGAGTTAGGATACCTTGTTTAGAATTTCAGGGCATAAAAAGACAGTGAAGTCAGATAAGCATGGGAATAAAGGGAAGAATGGATCAGGAGAGATTCACTCTCGCCTATGCTGGTAAGAGCACAGGTCATGGCTGTGGAGAGAAGGGCCAACCTAGAAATTTAATCAGGGTTGGCCATAACATTTCCTTGGGAAATGAATGTCCAGCAATTTTGTTAACTTAGCTTTAAAATTAGAAGGGGAAATAGCTCTGGGACTTAGGCTGAGGACAGGGGCAGGGAGGACAGAGGTCTCTGCTCCTAGACTACTACCCCATGGGCACCCATATCAACATAGACCCTAAGGGAAAAGTTGGTGGCAGAAATAAGTCTCGGGAATGGAGGGAAAAGAGAAAGGGCTGACCCTCCCCAGGAATCAGAAAACCAAAAGACTTAGAAACTTGAAGAAAGAAAGCTATAGCAGGGAGAGGCTACTTCGGATCCCAGACTTCTGCTCTCTGAGTCCAATGTAGACCTATGATTTGAGGACTGTTCTTTCCATCAGCATTAGTCAGGATTCTCCAGAGAATGAGAACATATGGAATGAACATGTAATCTCTCTCTGAGATACTGAGATTTATTTTATTGAGATATATGAGATTGAGATTTATTATAAGGAATTGGCTCATGAGATTGTGGAGCATTGGTAAATCCAAAATCTGCTGGGTAGACTAGTACACTGGAGACCCAGGGAAGACTTACAGTTGGATTCTAAATGCAGTTTACTGCCAGAATTCCTTCTTTCTCAGGGAAGGTCAGTCTCTATTCTATTAAGATCTTCAGCTGATTGGATGAGGTCCACCACATTTTGGAGGGTAATCTGCTTTTACTCAAAGTCCACCAATTTAAATGTTAATCTCATCCAAAAAAACACTTGACAGAAACATCCAGAATGATGTTTGACCAAAGATCTTGGACCAGCCAAGTTGACACATAAAATTAACCATCACACTATCGTTATACTATCTCTGGGTAGGGGACTGAAAATAAGAGAGAAGAAAGATGGATATAGGCTAGGACTCAGGGATAGGTAGGATGTGTCAAGTCATAATAAGGCTGAGCACAGCAGCTCACTCTTTTAATCCCACTGCTTTGGGAGTCGGAGGCAGGAGGAACACTTGAGCCCAGGATTTTGAGGCTACAGTGAGCTATGACCACGCCATTGCACTCCAGCCTTGGCAACAGAGTGAGAACCCATCTCTAAAAAAAAAATAAATAAATAAATAAAAATTAATTTTAAAAAATACAAAAAAATTTAGAAAGGGAAGATATGCTGCACTTGTTAATTCAGTGTGTATATCTCAGGTACTCCTGGGGGCTAATGTGGAACCAGGCCCAGGCAAACTCAAAGTGCAGAAGTAGTCGTGGGATGAATTTAATCAGCATGCCTGGTATGCAGGGACTAGTTGCATAGAGAAAATGCTGGAAGCCTTGGACTGGATCATTGTCTTAATTATCAGAGTAAAGAAAGCTAAGCAGGAAAATAAAGTTTGCAGACTATTGAGTCAATTACCACTCAGCATGCTTTAATACCAGGCATAGAGTAGTTTGGA
>RJWJ010049939.1:0-10077 GCA_004363605.1 Indri indri | reverse complement strand
TTTCCTCCTCCCAAACACTTTAAGCTAATTCTCTTTGAGTGAACGGGTAGATGGATGTATGCTATGAGTTGGCCTCATAATTGTGTGTGTGTGTATCTATAAACACATACATAAACATGATGTTACAATATGTTACGTCATTAAATATGAAATGTCCAATTTCAAATCAAAAGTTTAGTTTATTATATCTCAAACAAGAAGCAGTATAATTAATCAAAGTATGTACCTAAACTATTGACACAGTTTTGCTATCTTAACTGTAGCTTGCTTATGTCAGTAGTTAAAAAGACTGGAGAGTGAGTGGTGATGAAATCATGAAAGGCATTTTCCACAGCTAATTGGGAATTGAATATTTTTCCTTGCAAGAAGTGGTCCAAAGCCTAGAAAAAGTGGCAGTCATTTGGTGCAAGGTCTGATAAACACAGTGGATGACAGAGAGTTTCCAAATACAGCTTCTGTAGTTTGAGCAGCGCTGGTTTTTGCAACATGTGGTCTTGCAAGTGGATTGGCCTGTCTCTATTGACCAATCTTGGTTACTTAATCAAAAGTATCCTCATCCTTTTGCCAATTGTTTGCAGTAGACATCTGCTGTAATCAGTTGACCAGGTTTCATGAAGCTAAAATGGATAATACCAGCACTGGACCACCAAACAGACACCATTAACTTTTTTTGATGAATATTCAGTTTTTAACTGTGTTTTGGCACTTCATCTTTATCCAACCATCGTGCCAAATGCTTGTGATTGTCAAAAAGAATCCAATTTTCATCACTTATAACAATACGGTGTAGAAATGGTTTACCTTTATGTCGTAACAGCAAAGTAAGGCAAGCTCTGAGACAATTTCTCTTCTGATGCTTGTTTAATTCATGCAGTACCCGTCTATCCTGCTTCTTTACCTTGTCCACTTGTTTCAAATGGTCCAATGTTGTTGGAATAATAATGTCAAACCTTGCTGCTAATTCATATGTAGGTTGAGATGGATTCACTTCCACTACATCTTTCAGCTCATCATTATCCACCTTGGTCTCAGGTCACCCATATGGCTCATTTTCAAGATTAAAATCACCAGAATATAACTTCTCAAACCATCAATGTGCTGTGCAATCATTAGCCACATCCTTCCAAAACACTTTGTTGATATTTCAAGCATCTACATTGCATTTGTTCCATGGCAGAACTCAGATTAAAAAATAACATAAATTTTTGACTTATCCGTGGTTTCACAAAAATTGCTCTGAAACAAATTTGAAAGATAATCACAAGCCAAACCATGTGTTCGAAAGACTGAGGATGTACCTTCACTATAAAAACAAAAACAAAACAAGAAGTGAAGAAGTGCCAAAGTGAAATGTCAGAGATATCAACTGCCAAGCTTATACGTAAGAAAATCAGACATTTCATACTTAATAACCTAATAATACCTAATAAGCCCCCTTAAGAAGCAGAGCAATTTAATAAAGTATTAGTCCATTTGCAGATATTCTCACACAGCAATATTTTAATGTGTTCGTCTCTGCCTGATCATTTATGACTTCTGTATTCAATTGCTGCATAATCTCAGCCCACTGCACACAGGATCTCTTAGTTAGAGAATCATCAACCCTCTAGGTGGCTTTCAAGGAAACAGCTTCTTTTAAGGAGTCACCAAACTCTTGTCTAGCTTGTCTCTTGTGATCTATACCTGGTCAATTAAAAATAGGCATGTACCTCCTCTCCTTTCATCCTATCATCCTAGAAATACGGTAATTTGTATGTTATTTTGCTTATTATTTCTCACAAAAATATGAAAACAATTCCTTCTCTAATTTTAGTATAATTTAATTTTAATTTTAACTAAAAGAACTATCACAATGAATCCTTTGCTAGCCAAGATCATTCTACATTTTCATCCCTGTCATCACGCATACCATTTTAGAAATGATTCTTTTTATCTCTCCTACCCAAGGTGATAATGAAAGGGAGATTAGTATTGTTCAAACTAAATATTTTCTGGTTATTTCACAGCTGGTTGTTTTAGGACCAAATTCTTACCCAAACTGGACTAAGTGAAATCCCTTCTAGAGATTGTGGAATGGGGTTCAGGGATTATAGTTTCTCCGTACCTAGTTTCTTAAATATAGAATAGTGAGATCTGGTCATGTTGATTGATCTGTTTTATCATGTGAATTGGAGGAATAAAAACATCCGACTAAACGTACATAGGCTATATTAAGAAGAGAAGAGACAAGTAGGAGAAGGAGGAGGAAAGGGGAAAAGGAAAAAGTGCAGCATTCAAGTGACTGGGTCCAGTTCAGTTCTGAGATTTGTTTATTCCAGTCTCTCTCTTCTTATTTTTTCCTTGTAACTAGGCTTTTAATTTAGCTACTCCAAATATGCTCCTACATTTCTAACTATGGAAGCCATACTGGATATGAGAGAAAATGCTTGGAATAAGAAATAGAGAACTATGTAATTGTTAGAGTTGCATATTAAATAATACAAGATATAAGCACACTCAATTAAAGCTTCGAAAATAACATAAATGTTTCAACTTGTATTCTGGAAGATCGTTTAACAAAATTCTATTTTTAAAAATGTACCTAATATTTCCATAAAGGTCGATTGTTACCTATGCAAATTAAACAGAATACAAACTAAGATTCTTGCATTATAATTAAAAATTGTGGGATGGGAGAAGAAACATGAAATTTCTAAGTAGTATGTAACATAAACAATGTGTAGTAAGAAGTAGTTATTTTTATCATTTATAACTTTGGAAGAACCCCAAATAAAAATATATCTTAAGTGATAATTTGCTGAACTAAAGACTAGCAAGAAGATGACTCTTTTCAAATTTAATTATTTTACACTTCTTCATCCATAGAATGAAGTTATGATTAATTTTATCTTGTGGGGGAAGAATGTTTGGTTTTAAACAAACTTAATTCTAATAAAGTATTTATCTTTCCAAATCTCCCCTTATAACTCTCACATAATTATCTTCTTATTCCAGGTTATACTCTTTACTTTCACCATTTCCTTGGGAGTCTATTCCTTTCTATCATTTTTCTGATTGTATTGCCTTTTCAGGCCTCATTATGCCTCTCTTCCTTTTCCGTCAACCCCCAAACCTTTGTTTCCTTCTATCTTTCCCTAATGAATAAATGTGACCCCATTTTTCTATTGGAGATTAAACACTTCAGTGTCATCTTTGACCATATCTATCTATCCATCTATCTATTAATCTATCCTCTCTCTCACTCTTTCTGTCTTGTCTTTATTTCTCTTACCCACAGGAAAACCTTTCGATATTTCCTTTGAAACATTGCCAGAGTTCAATTACTTCTTACACCTTCTTCCCCATCACTTTGGCCAAACACCTGTGGTTGATGCAGATGATCAGGGCAGCAGACTCTTAACCAACACCCTTGCTTCCATGCCAGGGTTCTTATAATTTGTTTCTTACACAGTAGCCCTTACAATAAAATTCAAGCTTGTTTTCAGTCCAAAATGCAATAAACTTGGAAGTCATAACTTCTGTCCTTACAACAAAGACATAAAAAGCTGGACACACTGAAAAATCTATAAATTTTATTGGACCCATTATAAAACTGAGGTCTTGTGCAAACCACCACTGCAAAATCTTGAAAAATAGGTGGATTAGCGAGTCATGCCGACATTTTTTTAACTGGAGCAAAAGTCAATAAATTGGTAATTTTAATGAATTTGTGGAGTCTGAGTGTGGACAACTTCAGAATGAAAAACTCCTGGAGATCACAGTCTTAGGGAGGCTCCCAAACAGGTATAAGCTTTATGTCTAGGAATCACACAAGGTTCTGACAACAAAGAACTGAAAAAGATCCCCTGTATCACTGGCAGGAACAGAAGAGTCATTGCTGTGAAATATTCCAGAGTATTTACAAAGCAAAGGTCTACTCTGTAAGGGAAAGGCTTTACCAGAGCCCTATCCAACTGAGAAAAAGGGCATTTCTACCACTCCAGACCCCTACAGCATACCTATCTCCTGTAACAGGGCGGGGGGAATAAAGCTAAGAAACATAAGTGAATATCATAACTCAGGCACATAAGCCCATAAAAAACCAGAAGATTTAATCATAAGATTATAAAATTTTCCCCCTCCCTCACACTTCACCAGCACCTCAATGGAGCTCCAGCATAAAAATCGTGATATATAGATGAAAGAGATACAAGACACAGATACTTTGTAAGTCCAAAGTGAAACTGGGAGACAGAAATAAAGACACTAGAAGAATGTGAAGCCTCTGGCACTTATAGCTATAGCAAATATTAAAGAGTAACTCACAGCCAGTTTTACATAAATCTTCAAAGTGTTTATTTACTTCAATTTCTTACCCAATACAACATGTTCAGCTTTCAGAAAATATTACAAGACATTCCAAAAGGCAAGAAAAAAAAAAACACGCAGAGAAACAAAGCAATCATCAGAACCAGATTCAGACAATGACACAGATTTCGGAATTCTCAGAGAATTTCATAGCTGTGATTAATATGGTAAAGACTATAATTG
Source organism: Indri indri (assembly GCA_004363605.1). Taxonomy (NCBI): domain Eukaryota; kingdom Metazoa; phylum Chordata; class Mammalia; order Primates; family Indriidae; genus Indri; species Indri indri. The sequence goes on along the minus strand of RJWJ010049939.1, from coordinate 5,547 downwards.
AAAAAATTGACAATATGCAAAAACGAACAGGTAATATAAACTGAAAGACTAAAAGTCTACATAGAATCAAAGGAAATAACAGGAAAAAAACATACTGTAACATAAATAAAGAATGCTTTCAATGGAGTAGACTTCATCAGTAGACTTGAGGCAGTCGAGGAAAAAAAATTTGAAAAATACAAAACATACAAGAACTGTGGGACAATTTCTAAGAGCTGTATATATACAGTCATGCACCACATAAGGATATTTCAGTAAGCAATGGACCATGTATGCAACAGAGGTTCCATAAGATTATAATGCAGCTGAAAAAGTCCTATCTCTTAGTGGCATCATGGCCATCATGATGTCTCCACACAATGTATCACTCATGCGGTTGTGGTGATGCTGGTATAAATAAACCAGGTGTACTTCCAGTCATATAAAAGTATAACACATGCCATTATGAATGATATGTAATACTTGATAATAATAATAAATGACTACGTTACTGGTTTATGTGTTTGCTATGCTATACTCATTATTATTTTAGAGTGTGATCCTTTTATTTACTAAAAAATAAAGTAACAGTAAAACAGACCCCAGAAGAAAGTATTGTTATCACAGGAGATGACAGCTACATGCATGTTATGGCTCCTTAAGACATTACAAGGGGACAAGATGTGGAGGTGAAAGACAGTGATATTGATGATCCTGACTCTATGTAAACCTAGGCTAATATATGTTGAATCTTAGTTTTTAACAAAAATGTTTAAAAAGTAAGAAATAAAACATTTTAAAAATGGAAAAAAACCTTACAGAGTATGGATAGTTTAGCTAAAGTATACAGTGTTTATGAAGTTTACAATAGTGCACAATAATGTCTTAGGCATTCACATTCATTCATCACTCTCCCACTGACTCACTCAGAGAAAGGTCCAGTACCTCAGGCTCCATCCGTGGTAAGTGCGCTATACAAGTATACCATTGTTTAAATCTTTTATATTGTATTTTTACTATAACTTTTCTGTGTTTACATACAAAAATACTTACCATTGTATTACAATTGTCTACAATATTCAATACAGTATACATTGGTAGCCAAGGAGCAATAGGCTGTACCATATAGTCTATGTGTGCAGTAAGCTATAGAATCTAGGCTTTTTTTTTATTTCAGCATATTATGGGGGTACAGATGTTTAGGCTATGTATGTTGCCCTTGTCCCCCCTCCCTCCAAGTCAGAGCTTCAAATGTGTCCACCCCCAGAGGGTGCGCATCACACTCATTAGGTATGTGTATACCCATTCCCTCCTCCCCCCTCCCATCTGCCCAACACTCAATAAATGTTATTACTGTATGTGCACTTAGGTGTTGATCAGTGAAACCAATTTGCTGGTGAGTACATGTGGTGCTTATTCTTCCATTCTCGGGATACTTCACTTAGTAGAATAGGTTTGTGTAAGTACACTCTATGATGTTTGCACAATGATGAAATTGCCTAACAACACATTTCTCAGAACATATCCCTGTCATTAAGCAATGCATTGCTTTACAGGCTGTCTACAAGAAATCCACTTTAAATACCACTCTTAGATAGCTTTAAAGTGAAAGGATAGAGAGATATGTTCCATAGTAACACTAAGTGGAAAAGCTACCTTTAAAAAGCTGTATAATACATGATTCCATTTATGTCATATTATGGAAAAGGGATAACCAGAGAGATGATAAATGTATTAGTTTTTGCCAGAGGATTAGGAGGAGAGTATTATTGATCAGGTGAAGCTCAGGGGATATTTAGGGAATAAAACTATTGTGTAGGACACTGTAATAATGGATATATCACCCTATACATTTGTCAAAACTCATATAATATTATAACACAATGAATTTGAAAGTACATAAATCTTAAATTTATCATTTAATAGGCCAGGATAAGCCAAGGTGATGTGCTTAATATAACAAAAGAATATAACTCTATTACAAATATAGGAAACAACATCAGTGAAGGTGGTAGGGTGGACTGTGGACTGCCTAAGTAATTTTGGTAATGAGTGGAAAGGCTAACAGTTTATTACAGTGCACTCTAGTCAATAAGGTTGTTTCCCAGGGAGCATGGTTAATAATTCTAAAACCACTATACATGTGTGCTAGAATTGAAAGGTTAAATGGATAATGGATGGTTTGAGTCAGCTTTCCTACAGTTTGGTGGAAGGTTAGAGATAAGCAAAAGGAGAAGACTAAATGATCCATTTGGTAGTGGTTTAGATTTGAAAACATCAGCATGAACTCATGTTACTTTAATATAGATATATATGAATACATAGAGAAATATTTATAGATATACACTTTACCTTACTCTATTAGCTAAGAGGGCCTAGAAGAAATGGCACTCCAGTAAAAAAGAACATATTTATCTTCTAGTTCTTGGTTTCTTTTTTTTTTTTTTTAATATGAACAGTTTATCACATGAAAGAAAGAATGAAAGTACGGAAGGAAGCTACACAAAGTGAAAATATGTTCCAGAGAAAGTGGAATGGGCCAGCCTCCACAAGTGGAGAAAGACCCCAAAATCTGAGCATGAGCTGCCTTTTATAAGCTCAACTAGTCTGTCCCACTTTTCTCCTGGCAGGGCTGGTTATCATAGGTCTTGGTTTCTAACACTACACTCCATTGAAAGGAACAAGAGAACTCTGAAAAACTGGCTGAGGGAGGGGAGAGATTGTACAAGGTGAGTCTGGAGTATGTTTCCTATAATGCCAAAAAGTAAGAACATGCTCAAATCAAGCAAACAACAATAGCAACAAAAGCAACACCACCAACAAACACACATTCACACATACATACATGAAGGTATGTCAAAGGAACACCAGAGTCAACTGAAAGACTTTCCAATAGCCAAAGCTGGAAAATTTTGAGAAACAAAAAGTAACACTGAATTTTAACCCCAAGTATAAAATAAATATTTATGAGTCCATACTGATCTAAATAATTGAATAAACAAGTAAATGGGGGGAATAATCAAATCTCCCATGCAGAAAAATATCAAACAATTTATGGAGATAATTTTTGTGAAAGAAGCTTTATGTCTCAGGCATGGCATCTCAGAGTGAATTGTTTCTAAGTGTTCAATACTCAAGGAGGAAAATGACTAAATTCACGTGGGGAAACCTGACAAGCACTACCTCAGCCAGGTGATCAAGGTTAACGTCAACATTGTAAGAGTGATTAGTCAAGTCGCTAGTATGTACCCTGTATGTAAAAGTATCGCTTTACCTCTGTGGTGCTCCTCCAAAAATCCATAACCCTGGTCTAATCATGAGAAAATAAATTCCAACTGAGGGGCATTTCACAAAATATGTGACTAGTACTCCTCAAAATTGTCGAGGTCATCAAAGCAGGGAATATCTTAGAAACAGTCAAAACCAAGAGCAATCTAAGGAAACATGATAGCTAAATGTGATACGGTAACCTTGATAAGATCACAGGACAGAAAAGCAACATCAGGTTAAGACTAAGAAATCTGAATAAAGTATGAAATTTAGCAATATTAATGTAATTATTATATGTATCAACATCAGTTCATTAATTATAACAAATGTACCATACTAACGTAAGATGTTAATAATGGGAGAAACTGCACATGGGGTAAATGGGAATTCTCTGTACTTTCAGCACAATTTTTCGTAAAGTGTAAAACTATTCTAAATAAAAAGTCTGTTTGTGTGTATCTGTTTCACACACACACACACACGCGCGCACAACTGTGTTGTTTATCCACTCAAAGGCTTCCAGAAGTGTTACTACTGGCAAGTCCCCACATGATCTGACCCTACACTATCTGGGAAATCTGTCTATTACCACCACACTGGCCTGTTCCCTGGTTCTTGGACATGCTCAAAATATTATTGCCTAAGGTCTTTCCACCTGCTGTTCCTTCTAGTTGGAAAACTAATTACTCAGAAAACTTCCAGTTATCACTGCATTAGAGGGATACTCTTTGATCATCTGATATAAAATAGAACTCACTATCATCCCCCATCATTTGCTCTGCTTTATTTATTGTCATAAGACTTATTCCCACATTCTATATATACCCATATATGTATGTGTATGCATATGTGCACGTCTGTTTATACCTGTCTCTCCCAACAATATGTAGAACTCATGAAAAAAATGTTTCACTAGAAATGCTGGTTCATCATAATGCCTAAAAATCTTTGTTAAGTAAATGAATGAATAAGTGAATTGTATTAATTTTATGGAATTGTATCATTTTCTCTAGGAACTGTGATGAAAATTGTGGTATCTATAACTTGAAAAATACTGACCAACATATGGTTTAAACATAGCAAAAGTAAAGACGTAACCCAAATATTAGTACTTTAAAGTAACAGTTAAATATGTATACATATATAAAATAAATATATAATGTATATATTGACTTATAAAATTATGAACTGTTAATAATTACATTTCATGCTATCAGATTAAATTATAAATAATAACTAATCATTATTTTTATCTCTCATCTTGTACTAGTTTGTTATTAAGCTTTTTTCAACATTGTCATGGCAGGTAGCTTATTGGTACATAAAGCACTCACCATTCAATTAAAGAAAAGGATTATATGTTTTCTTCTGCACTGCACACAGCATCCTCAAAATGGATTTTTCTGATATTTAAAGAGATTTCTGACTGAAATGTTGGCACTGACATACATAGTATATTATCATTGCAGACTGTGCTGTGATTTATACTGACTTTAATCCAACCTTATTTTGATCTATGTTTAAAGTGTTAGAAATGAAATTCAATGTTTTCCTCTGATATAAAATTTATTAACCACCTTCAAACTCAGGACGAGTTATTTGTTGGGCCTAAATGCTGTTAGCCGCAATCTTTTTGAATTGTTATGATATGTGACTAAGAAGTACTTTATGGCATAATACACTCAAAAACCTAGAAGTTTACTTTAAATTAAAAGTAAAAACATAAGGAAAAAAGTTAATGTTATATATTTACATTTTATATTGAAGAAGGATCATAATATTTTAGCTAAAAGATTCACTTATTGTTAATAGTTATATATATGGTTCAGTTTATCATATGATTCAAACCCCATTGTTGCATTTTGTTAAAATCCAAGACATATTAAAGAGATCATTTGTATCATAAATATTATTTAATTTTCTGTATATTATGATGTTTTGAAATCTGAAAAGGACCTCTGTGGCTGGGAAGACACTGCTGCTCCTGGGGCTAGCCAGTCCTTAAAAGTAGCAAAAGGCCCACTTTGGAGTATATATTTGATATGCAGACTAACTAATTCAGAACCATACCTCCTTTCTCTGGCCCATATTTCTGTGTCTCAGTCTCCCCAGTGTCAGGTGTCCTGCAACAAGGGAACCTCAAACCTGGTAGAACTATTCAAACTGGCCAGTCCTAAACTGTTTGCCCTGCCTTGCCTCCTTCACCATCAACATCCCCAGTGAGAGTGTCATATTTGTTACAATCGATGAGCCACATTGACTCATCATTATCACCCAAAGTCCACAGTTTATACTAGG
>RJWJ010049938.1:0-10080 GCA_004363605.1 Indri indri | reverse complement strand
AATCAAAGGAAGCATCTGTGAACTCAGCTGGGCCCATTCATTTCCCGTGTTTACAGCCCCCAGATTGCAGGAATGCTTGGAGCCTTTCCTTGCTTCTCCCATCCGATGTGGCACTCGAAGCTTGCACACCATGCTTGTGGGTGTGCAATTTGCCAACAAGATCCTCTCTATAAAATGTCTTCGAGTTGGAGGTTCTCGGTGCAGAATTCCCAAGAGCAGCAATTGAGAAGGCGTCAGGGAGGAAGAGCCCCGTGTAGAAGACAGGGATCTGTGCTTGAGCCGCAACTTTGGCCTCCAGAAATCCCTGGAGATGTTCTAATGCTGGGCTGGCTTTTCTGGATCAAAGCAGTGAGGCTGGGCCTTGAGGAAACCTCCCCCTGCCATGTACCATTATGGGAGGCAGGCTGCTCTAGGGATGGTGTGTAACTTTGAGAATCTGTCCCTTCTAGCTGGAGAAATTCCCAGAGAAGGACCCAGCTCTGAGCTGTCAGCAGCCAATGCCTCTGACAGCTTCTAATGAATGACCTGGGTAGGCATTTTAGTGACCATGACACGTAATACCCAAATATCAGCCAAACAGCCCCATTTTTCAAATTATAAGAATAGTGCTTAAAAAGGTAGGTTTTTTTGGCCAACTTAAATATGTAAAGTCTTAGAGATATAAAGTCAAATAATCTATATAAGTAATTCATTTAGTTTCCTGTGTGCTTGGTGGAGCGGGGCTCCCCTTTAGAGTTTATTTTTGGCTGGGCCTGAAAATTAAATTGGCATAAGACAGCCCAGCGGGAGAAAAGCATACAAATGTATTTAACGCAGGCTTTGTGTGGCATGTGAGCCTTGGTAAAGAAATGAAGACCCAGAGAAAAAGTTAGAGGCAGTTACTTATATACCAGACTGGACAAAAAATAGTAAGCTGTAAAGAAGAAACTAGATTGTGTGGGAAGGCATAAAAGGTAAGAGTTATTTTAACAAGGTCTGTACAGAATTATTTTGGTCTCGACTTCTCGTCTTTGAGAAAAAGGATGTTATTTCTTTTGGTATAGGGAGGGCGTCGTTCACACAAGAATTTCATCTCCGGCTTTTAAGAAACAGAAAAGAGGTCAGAATAATCTTGCACCTGCTATTTTTTGAGCGTCTTTAACTCAAAATAGTCAATATGCCAGGATGATACATGCTTAACTTCTTTATTTAAAATTACATATATACAAATAATTATGCATGTTCACTCACGTTTTATTTCACAATCTTGCCATGTAGTTTTGAAGTCAGTATATTTTTTTCCATCACTCTCAGACTCATCTCATAATTCATTTTTTAAGATGTCCCTCTTACTTCTTGGTAATTTGAGGAAAGGCTCTTTGTATAATTTTATTCTGGAAATATTGTTCCCAGCCACAGATATCCATCTTCATTACATCAGGGCATTTTTTTTTCCATTTTATCTCATCTTAAATGCTTGCTATTAAGAGGTCAGATTCCCAGAATAATCACGAAATCCATCCTGAATGTCTCTGCCTTTCTTTGTGACTGAGAGGGTCAGCTGAAGGTGGAAGCATTTCGGTAAAAGGCCACTCACTCACTAGCACTGCGTGGGCCCACGGGGAAGGCACGATGATGTTTACTTTGGTACAGACCAGTGGAGTGTGGCAAGCCTTGTGTTATCAGAACACACACTGGCTGCTTCTGGTTAAAAAAAAATAAAGAAATGAACCAGAGGCTGAATCTGAGATTGCTGGGAGTCTAAAAATAGCAGCGACAGGTCACTTTGGGTGGATGCATCTTCCTTGAACCATCATAAGAGAGAGTTTCTCAGGCGTCATTTTGGTGAAAGCTCAACTTGTATTTGTTCATATAAGGTACTTGCAACATCTTCACCACACGATGGTTGTTAACTCACCAACATGTTTCCAGATGGCTATGGAGAATCACAGATCTAAGCGAACTTTACTTTCACTTCTGATGCTATTCTGCTCTCACGATAGCCTGAGATCTCTGGACACCAGTCAAACAGGGTCTGGACGTAGCCTATGCCGTGAAGGTCCTGGTTACGGCTACCTTCTCATCGTTTCAATAAAAGGCCACGCGCTCACTAGCACTGCGTGGACCCATGGGGAAGGCACAATGATGTTTATTTTGGCACTGACCAGTGGGGTGTGGCAAGCCTTGTGTTATCAGAACACACACTGGCTGTTTCCAGTTTAAAAAGAAAGAAAGAAAAGAACCAGAGGCAGAATCTGAGATTGCCGGGAGTCTCCGAAACGCACCTGCATGCTCACAGTTTCCCTTGTGTGATTAGATGCTCATCACTCTTTAGATGCCCTCGGGACACGTCTAGCTCCCAGTTTCCACAAACATGAAGAAGGTGCTTCATTTCAGTCCTGTCCATTAATGTCTTTCTATTCCTATTCCCCAGCGCCTACCTTCCTCTCATCCATCAGGAAACTGACTCACCTGAAATTGCAACGGTGCATGCCTTGTTTGGCGAATCAGCCCAGACGTGCAATGTAAAAGCTCAGGTGGGTGCATGTTGATGGGAGGTTTTGTGCTGAAGTTTTGACTGATAGAGGCAGAGACCTCTCTGCATTCATTCTCCTCTCCCCATGTTCTCAAATCACCTGCCACTTGGAATGGAAACCCCCAAACTGCAAGATAGTGCAGCCTCCAGGTCTATATCCCTATTTTGTGGAGCGATGGTTCTCCTGCACTAACGTAGGAAAGGAGGTTTACATTAAGAAACCCAACTCAGACACCATGAGAAACTGTCCAGGGACCAAGGATAGTGGTAGAGGTTTTCCTTGTGTTCAAATAAAAGTGACGTCATATTATTATTAATTAACGGGAGCAATGAAATCCTGTTCTGTCATCATGCTGAAATGTCTTTATAGGTAAAATTGAGCTTCACCTACATTAATTCCGTGGGTCGCCAAAAGTTGCATTGCCCATAAAGACATTTTGTAGTGCTTAGCTGCTCTCAGATGAAAGTGTACTCTTAAGAGAACAGAGTTTCAAATTGCGGGTGGCTGTACTTAGAATCAGATGGGTTTCTAAGAAATTATATTGTCTTGTGGGTACAAGAAGTTTCTCACTTTGAAACATGAGCGAAGCACGAATGTGAAATCCGAAATGATTTTCAGGTTCTTACTGATTCAAACAACATGAGATATGGCTGGCAGCTGCTCTCTCAGCATTGAGCGTGAAGATGTTCTAGGAGCACGTTCTGCAACCTCAGACAACTTTATTTTGACCCTCTGCTCCAGGGAGAGCAGTCACAGACATTTTCTATTCATGTATGGTCATATGTAACACAACTGCAAAACATGAAGGTCAATGGATCAAATACAAAGCTAAAAAATTGTTTCTCTATACAGTGTGAAAGTGCTGGGAATGGGAGATTTTCCTTACGATTCATTCATGAATCCATCATTCATGAACCAACCTAGAATCTATCATTGTGCCCCACGGTACACACACATTAAAACTGTGCTCGGAAAAGAATCCAACCTTTGTAATATGAAGAAAATTCAATTCAAGTATACCAGAGGACATTTTACATTTTTCTAAACACTAGAAATCAAGCATTTTTTGAAAAAATAAAATACGTTTGGTGCTTGGGAGGCTGAGGCAGGAGGATCACTTGAGTCCAGGAGGTTGAGGTTGCTGTGAGCTATGATGACACCACTGCACTCTAGCCCAGCAACTGGACTTTGGAGGGCTGATCACTGGGCAATCTTCACTGTACATATTTATGTATAAATATGCATTACTTTTATAATAAAAAATGTAAAATCTCCATAAACTTGAAAAGTACCGATTTGATTGGTTTTTATAATTATAATGCACACTGCATCCTAGAGTTGTTCGGGCATGGGAAGCCATGCTTTCCATTGCACGAATGAGTTCATGGAATGAAGGTATTTTCTCAGGTGCTACTGCCGTTGTACCTTTTGAACATCTCCAGACCTGGACGGAGCGGGCTTGCTCTGACCTGCCTCTGCAAAGCCAAATTCAGGTTTCTCCACTTAGTAATTTACTTAGAAACCTCACCTTGTCCACGGGCCCAAGGAGGTGACACCTTTCCTCCCTCTTCCCATTTTCGAGTGATGATTGATGCAAGGTTGAAACCCGTCACTTTGCAATTTTATTTAGGGATCCAGAGAAGGGTGTCTAATGATGAATATGACACAATTTCTCAAATCCATATTGTTGCAGGAATTGGTTTTCATTAGCTGCAAAAAGGAAGCCCGTAGTATATCAAACCCACACTCAAATTTCCCATTAGTCTCTAACAAGTGAAGTTCAGTTCAATGATGTGTCGACTGAGTTCCTGCAAGGAGAAGTTTGTGCTGAATGTTGAAGCCGATTCCCCAGACCCTTCCAAAACTCGCCTTGAGAGAAAGATAATGGAAACAAATTGTCTGAAGCCCAAGTTCAGCAATGTAATTAGGAACGGCCTTGGGCAGCCCAGACTCTAACGGGAGACTCCGAGGCATGTTCCAACAGAGTTTGGAATTGCTGGCTGCATTTGTGAAACCTTTTTTGTTTTTTTTCTCTGAAGAGCTCTTTGTTCAAATTCTTTGTCTTTTAACAAGGCTCCAAAGTTAACCAAGGAGGAAGGAAGGATGGGTTTAGCTTTTGTCATGGGTGCCACTGCTTGTACTTTCAAAAAATGATTTCATTCTGTTCGGTACATAGACTTTGGGCATCTGCTCTTTATTTCTCCCAAATAACAGAGCTGAGATAGAAATCTTTTCTTCCATTAAGAAGATAGAGGATTTAGGAAAGTGCTTGCAATTGGGAGGAAAAAGCTATTGGCTACAATTTTTTTTCCCCCCAAGACAAACACGGAGGAGGAAAAAAAATGCCTTCATTAAATGTCTTGAATAGTTTTTGGAGGCACGTTCATTGGATATCTTCCACAATTCCAATCCAACTGGGGGATTGTGAGGGCAACCTTATCACGCTCATCCCACATGGCAAAGTTTAGGATTAATTGCCTCCAGGAGATGACGGGCACTGTATCTATTATTCAAGTAATAAACAGAGAGAACAAATTAATTGCTACATTATGGACTTTCCAATGGAATCTAAGGACTCTCTTGGTAACAGACAAGAGCGTGCACAGTAAGGGGTGTGGGCCAAATGATCCTTGGGCCTCAAAAGAACAAAATGTCTTGAGTGTCGCCTGGGTAAAAGAGGACTTCTGAGGGTTTCCTAATAGTGAACTTCGCTTTAGGAGAGAGCAGATGCACACCTCTTCAATGCTGAAAACAAACAAAGCAAGCTCATTCATTCATCGGTACAATCAACGAGCATTTATTGACAATCATGACTAACAATGAATTCTCTAGCTCGTAAACCACTGAAGAATAAAGACAACTTTGCAGATGTTTATAATGGAACACATTAATTGCTCTGTTAGGACTTGAACCCGGTACCACAGGAGCTCATGGGAATGTGTCATGAGGGATCTTCTGGAACATCCCCAGAGAAGGATTAGGCTCCCGATCTCCTCATTTAATGTTGTGTTTAGGGGCATGGTTGTTACAGACTATGCCATAGTCACTGCATCCATTCCTATAAGATGTCCTTAGAGCAGGACCGAGAAGATATAAATGGCGTGCAGTAGGCTCACACAAGAGCCTTTGAACAGGCTCTGCGGATGGAGACATGACCCTGAAAAAAATAAGGCAGATGTGGTCCATAGAGCTCTAACGCAACAAGAGGAAATTGCAGCTGGATTTCACAGGTGGCGATGGCCAAAGCTTCCACCCCAGAAAATAAATAGAAGGACAAGGACTCCCTCTCCCTCACCAGCCCAGAATTCCCACGTAGAGGCTTGGATGAAGTCACAGGCGCTTGCTCTGTCTTTGATTCCCGGTTGTGAGCTGGTGATGTCAGCCCAAACTCCAAACACCTGGAAACTCATTCCAGTCTCCAGGCAGGGGTGGCAGACAGAGCCCTGCGTCTGGTAGGAATGGAATGAAGTGTAAAACCTTGGACCAGATTCTGTCTCAGGGTGTTCTGAATGTTTGTTTCTCATTTGAGTAATCAGATTATGCAGCCCTGGTCAAGGAGGCTTTCTTAACTTCTGCAGACGTTGCAATGGTCTTAGCATGTCTCAAGGAATTCTCCCGGAGGAGGGGACCCCAAGGGCGGCTCCTGAATGCTGAGGCAGAGAGTGGGGAAGAGGCAGGTTTGGAGGGGGCTGCGTGATGGAGGGTGGCTGACACAGAAGTGGCAGGAGGTGCAAAATCCCAGAGGACAGAGAAAATCGGTTCAGGGACTTCATAGAGTTTCATTTGGCTGCAGGATGGCGTCCACTGGAGGAAGCCACTTATCATCAAACACCGTAAGTAAAAGGTACCCGATCCCCCGGGTGCGTGCCAACTACCCGAAGAGATTCCATTTTATGTTGGAGCAATGAGGAGCTGTGACAGATTTTATAAATTGCAGTGGCATGGTCAGAACTGTGCTTTGTAGAACGTCACCCTGGGCAGCAGGGAATGAATCAGAGCAAGGTCAGTTAGGACCTGTGCAGGGGTTGAGGTCGGGCTAATGGGGTCTGGAGAGGATGCTAGCAGTGGTGGAAAAGGATTGGGTGCATACGAGTGCCACCAAGCAGGATCGCATTGCATCAGCTCAGGCTAGTGCTTGCTGGGTAGACAAATACCACCTGTTAATGATCTGCTCTCCATCCTCACAAAATCAGCAGTGTCGTTTTAGGATAATTAGGGTCCTGTGAATGTAAATGGACTGATCTCTGAGTCTAATTTAGCCCTTTTAGGACTAACCCTCCTGGAAAGTGGAGACGGCACCCGCCCTGCTCTGTTCCGACCTAAATTTCATTAGTCACATGGAGGAAAAATTCAGTCACTGGAAAAGACAAAGGTCCCTCCCCTTGGGATGTGCCCCTCTGCAATAAAGAAAGGCAGTGGGTGAGGATACCTAAAAAGTTATCTTACATACAAATGACAAGTGGATTAATTCTGTGCATTTGTCTTAATCCAATGTCCCGTGGTCATTGGCCAATATCCACCTTAGTGACCCACTCAAAATCCCTGAAACAACTGGGCGTGGTGGCTCACGTCTGTAATCCCAGCACTCTCGGAGGCCGAGGTGGGAGGATTGCTTGAGGTCAGGAGTTTGAGACCAGCCTGAGCAAGAGTGAGGCCCCTTTCTACTAAAAATAGAAAAATTAGCCAGGCATGGTGGCGCATGCCTGTAGTCCCAGCTACTCGGGAGGCTGAGGCAGGAGGTTCCCTTGAGCCCAGGAGTTTGAGGTTGCTGTGAGCTGGGCTGACGCTATGGCACTCTAGCCCAGGTGACAGAAGAAGACTGTCAAAAAAAAAAAAAAAATCCCTGAAACAGCCGGGCACATACTTTGCACTTGATTCTTGGGGATGGGTTTCAGTTGGTGAATTTTTCTTTTCCAAGTCCTCATGCGTCGGCAGGATGATGGAGCTGCACCCATTGAAATAGCCATTTTAGAAAACACACCTAAATCATCCTGTTAAGAAGAGCAATATATACATGTGATACAGACAATTTGTTTTTAAATTTCTAAACAACATACATTGTTCATTGTGTGGATATTCTCGATTTTGAAAGCACAGTGTTTAAGTGTGAACATTTTTTAATTACAGTGCATGACCCAGCAGTTTAATAGTAAGGTTATAAATCCCTAGGTGTGGTATGAAGCCAGACTGCAGGGCAGCCACGTGAGGAAACAGAGCTCTGCTCCACGGCACTGGCCTCTCCCTACATGCTGCGTCTGGGATCAGAGGAGGAAGAATCGGACCAGCACAACACCCTCACTTCCATCATCTTCAAAGACCCTATTTCCAAATAAGGTCACATTCTGAAGTTCTGGGTAGACATGAATTGGGGGTGGGGGACACTATTTAACCCATTGCAGGGACCAATGGCCTTGATCCGGCAATGCTCTGATCCAGGCCTCTCTCTGGGCAAGGGAAGCCACATTTCTACTGTGGCCTGAACAGCTTTTCTCTTAATTAAAGCCAACATCACTTACAAGTGATGGTCGTAGAAGATGAAAATCCACTGACAAGATAAACTAGTTAATAAACTTCAACTAGGTCCTTTGGAGGCTTCTTTTCCCAAGTGTTTAAAACCGAAATCCTATTGCAATGTCAGTTGCAATTACCCCGAGCCCATCACAAGGCCACGGGAAGGTGGCACTTAAAGAAATTGTGCAGACGTTGAATCCAGTCTCCAAGAGCCCTCCACGTCGCCCCAATCCGAGCTCAGCTGAAAACACGTCTTAAAATAGATGGACGCCAAATCTCCTGCAGCCGGCAGGTGACGGGAAAGTGCACAGGGCAGGAGAGTGGCAGCAGAGGGGACGCAGGGGGGGAAGTGGTCTCCTTCTGACTCCATCACACAAGCCTATACGGTGACATCTTTCATTCCGCTGTGGACCACCTGTCCTCATCATCACCACCATCTTCACCATCACCATCATACTCAGTGTGCTTTAAATTCCCATGTGCCGTCTTGGTCCCCTTGCAAAAAGAAAGGCTTTTGCCCCAGCTGCTGGGAATGCCATCAGCAGAGTCTCAGCTGTCAGCCCCGTCACGGATGGCCCTGGCTGCAGAGAGCTGCCCCTCCTAAGGCCAGCTTCCTCCAGGGCAGCCCCTCCCAGTGACTGCTCGATGCAGGAGTATAAAGGCACGGCAGACTCAGCCGCACAGGGACAGCCTTGCTGGGCTGGGCCACTCCAGACCTCGCTGTGGGGTCAGCCCAGGCTGACTTTGGACCTGACCTGTGATTGGCATTGTCCCTGCTCAATCCAATTCCCTCTCCTGCCCTTTCAAAGTGACGGTCCTAGGACATTATCTAATAAACATTCTCTATGTGACGCTCCATCTACAGACATGTCCCCAGGTACCCCAACCTGCAACAATCGTCATGGCCAACATTCTTCGAGCATTAAGCTCTGACGATGACCAGAAATGATACTGGGACATGTATTATCTCACTTCACTCACGACAAATCCATGTGGGGTGTCTTTTCAGTGAATGTTTCAGGTGAGGAAATTGAGGATCAGAGAAGGTAAGTGGCTGCCTTATAAGTGGTGGATCTGGGACCTTGCACCCTGCGGATAGCCAATTCCCCTGCTGTGTAAATGTGAGATTCTGGTTTCTGTTGCGCAACACCAGACGTTGTCATGAGAATTACTGTACGCAAATTTGGAGTATTTGACTTCGCGACCCTGGAAAGGAAGTTAGGACGGCACTTAGGTATTTTCGTATCTTCCACAGCTACCTTTTATGTTCTTCTGACTTTCTTTTTACCTAGAGGAGAGTAACGGGGGCACCTCTCTAAGATCCTAAAGCACTCTAATAAGCCTCTTCCTGGGACAAATCCGCAAGCACGTTCTGTTTTCAGGTGGTTTATGGTGCAATTTGCATTGTTCTCCTGTCTCTTGGGTATACTGGACTCTTGCGATTAGCACACAGCCTCCCTTCCAGAGCCAGGTGCTCACTCCTCCAGGCGTGATTTAAGTTCTAGAAAGTGCTGCTGCCCCTGGATGTGCCCCCGTTTGCTTTGCTTGCCACGTTATTTCATGCACGTGTGCGCCATTTGCAGAAGAAATTTGCAGGAGCTGGGCAGTGAGCAGTATCTGTCAGCTCCCTTTACAATGGTGGTGTCCATAAAAAATGACATTTTTAGCCCAGGGTGGAAGGGCCCATGAGAGGTTGGTCACATTCTAAGAAACAGCAAGTGTAGAAAAGAATTAGAGGGCTTTTGTTTCTCTGAGTGTCCTTAAAATATAGCCTCCAGAGCTCGAATGGGCGTGTATTTTTTCCCAGATACCCTGCCTGTTGGCGTCTATGCAAATCATTTTTTTCAGGAAACATTTATCTCATGGATTTACTGTTTACCATAGTGAAGAATCACAGGACAGAATGAAATGCAATGGAGTTATGCCCCCCAGAATGGACAGGGTGCTCTGGGATCGGGGCTGGGGAGCCCACGGTTAGCCCAGGTGTGAAGGTTCCCTGGGAGAGTGCACAGGACAAGGAACACGGTCACACCCGCAGCTGTGCTTTATTGCC
>RJWJ010049937.1:0-10094 GCA_004363605.1 Indri indri | reverse complement strand
CACTAGCTTTTGTAATGATGTCTAGTGGCAGTAACTTCACCTTTCATATTGTAATAAAGATGCTTGTAAAATATGCAATTGCTTTTTCCTTAGATCCAATCAGCTTCTGTCTCAGATGCTCTTTTGAAATGGCTGTTTGTAAAGAAGAAGGAAATTTTCTATAGATGTTTTATTTATTTATTCAGCACTTTCAAAAATTTTAAATTTTCATTAGTTTTATGTTTGCATTTTGTGCCTTCCAGTTCATTGGGGAGGTAGGCTTATTTATGGATTCACTTTTTCTATTTTTTAGTGAATAATAGTTCCATTAGAGAATTAGTCTTTTATTGTTTGTCTCAAAATAAAGATTGAATAACTAAAATAACTATTGTGTAGTTTGAATGAACATAGAACTTCTTTTACGTCATCTTTGCCTTTTTAAATACAAAGATATTTATTATAAAGCAGCATTTTCTTGTGACTTTTATTACAGAAAACTTAGAGAAAATAAAATAACAAACCTCCATATACCAATTATACTTCAAGAATCGACAATACATGACCAAGCTTGATTGATTAATATTCCATGCGTTTCCCAATCTATAATTTCCCAATTATTTTGTCATTATTTAAGTCATCCAGACATTTCATTATTTCTTCTGTAAATATTTTCAGTATATATCCCTAATATATAATCATACCTATAAATTAACAAATAATCCATATTAAAAAATATTCAGTGTTCAAATCTCCCTGATTGTCTCATAAATGGAGTGTTATTTGTTCATTTCAAGATCCAAATGAACACTATCTCAGTCAATCTCTTAAGACTCTTCATTGACACGTTCCATCTCTGTCTCTTTTATTTTTTCTTGCAGTTTATTTTTTGAAGAAACCAGGGTGTTTGTTCTAGACCAGCGATCCTCAACGTTTCTGGCACCAGGGACCGGTTACATGGAAGACAATTTTTCCATGGAGCAGGGGAGAGGGGATGGTTTTGGGATGATTCAAGGGCATTACATTTATTGTGCACTTTGTTTCTATTATTACATTGAGGTGAGGTCCCAGCTTGAAGAGAAATAAAATAAGAAGTTCTTTGTCATTAAGGCTATGTTGTTCAAGAAGCAAGTGGTCGCGGAGACAAACTACTTCATCAAGGTTCACGTTGGTGACGATAACGTTGCACACTTGTGAGTATTTTGAAGTCTTCCTCACGTAAACAAGCCCTTGGCCCTGCCTGACTACTAAACCAACAAAGCCAAGGATGATGAGCTGACCTATTTCTAATTCCTGGTCTTGAGTGGGGCCCTTTGCCCCTGTGACTGATACTTAGGATGATTCTCTGTCATCTGCGAGTGTGTATCTGGGATCATAAAATAAATTCATCTCTGCTGTGCTACCTGGGCTGGAAGGGGCCATGTTAAGCAGCTTCTCTTGCGTCTCTGTTCCTAAATGTCCCTGTTGATTTTTTTCTTTACCAATCAATGATCTTAATGAAATTATTTTCACAGAGGGTTGTATATTTTCTTTGAATATATATATTTGAAGGCTTTAAAAATTAAAAAAAAAAAATGAGTGTGGACCTCACCTCATTATTATTACACTTATATAATGAAATAATTATACAACTCACCATAATGCAGATTCTAATGCTGCGGCGGATGGGACAGGAGGCGGAGCTTAGGTGGTGGTGCGAGCAATGGGGAGTGACTGTAAATACAGATGAAGCTTCGCTCCCCCACTGCTCACCTTCTGCTGTGCGGCCTGGTTCCTAACAGGCCATGGACCAATACCAATCCGTTGCCTGGGGTCTGGGTACCACAGTTCTAGAGTTTTACATAGAATTTTGTTCATTGCATTCTCATGCCATAGTGTCTATGTTCTTCTGAAATGAATACTTGTAAAAATATTGGGAAAGAGCATTTTATAGGTAGTATTGTGTATTTCCATCAGAAGACACATCTTTTTGGGAATGTTAACAGCCATTTGTATGGTTGCTAGTATTCATTAAGTCATTATGCATTGCAGAATGGTGATATTCTAATTCAGTCATTTCTTCTTAATTTATTTGTTGGTATACTTCTACACAAATTTTTGAACAGCTATTTGGTTACCTCAATGTAGAATTTGGATAAGAAAGGTAGAATAAATTCTTATTATATATGCTCATTTTTAAAATAGTGAGGTGCTTCCTGAGCATTCTCTGTAACAAAAAAATGGGGTTTTTAAGTAATATATTAATATAGATTAAAATATGTATAATGTATTGCAATTCATTGCCATTGTAATTCATATGGGTGCTTACGCTCAACTCATGTCATCTTTGGCCATCAGGAGCTCCTTCAGGTTGGCTCATGTGTTCTTTTGACACACCCCTTGATGCTGATAGTCTTTGAGTGCTCTGTTACTTTTGAGTATGTGGTAAGACAGTTCAGGATCATCTCTTACATTTTGAGCTCCAGGTGGTTAATTCTACTGACCCCTTTGGGCTAAGTAAGTAAATTTTATGTTTGGGGGGGGTGCGGGGGGAAATCATGCAGTTGACTAAGATTGTAGAAGAATAAACTTCCTAAAATTATATAATAGGGGCTAAAAGTCTCAGTAGCTTGACTGTTCAGAGAAGTATGAATTCATTTTCTCCTTATACACTAAACATTTTACCTTCTCTACACTTTTATATTATATATACACTCATATGCATTTGCTTTTAAATATTTATGAGGTTTCTTTTCTCCTCCCCTCCTTCCCTCTTTCCTTCCTTCTCTTATCTCATTATTCCATCTAGGCTTTATTTGTATATTACAAGATGATCTAAACTTACTTTATTCCAAATTTTCTAGCACCTCGTATTGAATCTTTTTTCCCCTTAGTGCTTTGACATTATATCTTAATGATATAATAAACTTTTTATTCTCATGTCAGTTTTGGAATTTTATATTCAATTCTTTAATTGATATTCTTTTTTTGATACCACCATTATTTTAATTTGGGGGAAATTATTGTACAGTTTAATATCTAGTAGTACAGGCACTTCCTCATTGTCATTGTTTTAAATATTTTGTTGTTTACCATTCCTAATTTGACCTTTCAAATGAAATTTAATACTTTTTGTTATACTAAAAATTGCTTTGAGATTTTGATAAATACTATAAATTAATTTTGAGATAAAATTTGGGATGAAAAGTATATATCACTTTAGGGATAATTGGAATCCAACCAATTTAAAAGTCTTCATACAACAGCATGGTATATCTTTCCATTTGTACAAATATTATTGGATGGATTTTGAAAAGTGTTATAATTTGCTCATGTTTATTGTTAGGAAATATGCATTTTCATTGCTAATGAAGATGGGAATTTATTTTCATTGTGATTTCTAATTAGTTATTAGTATATTGAAAAACTATTTTTGGTGTATTTATTTTGTAAACACCTACTTTACATTCAGAGGGATTGCCCTCGAGATCACCTTTTGTTTAGTCTGAATAGGACCTTACTGAAACACTCATGATATCCAGGCATAAGTTAAAATAGTAATTTTCTGCTGCCTACAGAGTGTTCAGATTTAATCAGATTATTAAGCCACTAAACTTCCTGCTCAGTTTTGACCAAGGTTTAAATAAGAAAACAGGTCTCTTATGCTACTTGTATTGGTACTCTGATTTTATTTTAACCCTATTTCCAACATTTACAGAGGAGCAGTTGTTTAAAATATAGAGAAGGAAGTGTCCATTGATTTCTAAACTGGTATCCACTCAACTATTAAATTAATAGGGATGAGTTGTCAGCATGTCAGGATTTCCACTACCTGGTCTACGCCAGATGCAGGAGACTTGTGAGCTCGGTAGGTAAGAAAGTAAGTTTACTATGGCGGACCTCCCTGCCTTGCTTGAAATTTGATACTATTACATAAAGCAGAAAGATTGATCAGTATAAAGTTTCTAAAAATAACTTCTAAAATCTTTAATTTTCAATGAAGTACAGACCTGACAGAAAGGCAGTCGAGTCGATTGCTAATATGTGACACTTCCAAGAAATCTTTTATTTTATAAATTTAAAAATGTATAAAACTATGAATGTGTATAGCATGCATTTTACAAATAATTTTCTCATGCCTTTCTTCTTTGTTCTTATGTATTTATTCATTTAAATAAATTTTATTGTGCATATTTAAGGTGTACAACATCATGTATTTAATGGTATACATATATACATAGTTACTAATAAAATGGTTACTGAATGGTTATATGTTAGTGAAGCATACTAACATATCTATCATTTCACATAGTTACCTATTATTTTTTGTTTTTATTATATTAATAGAAAGAAAAGAGCAACTAAAACCTACTCCTTTAGTAAGAATACTGAATACAGCATGATTTTATTAACTGTAGTCTTCATATTGTACATTAGGTGGCTAGACTTGTTTATCATACATATCTGTTAGTTTGTGACCTCTAATCTACGTGTCCCCCATTTTACCTTCTTTTCAACCCTATTTAATTTTCTATCTCTGTATATCTGACTTTTTTTTTTTTTTTTTAGATTCTGCATATAAGTGAGATCATGCAATATTTTTCTTTCTGTGTCTGACTTATTTCAGTTAGCATAATGTCCTCCAGGTTCCTTGCCTCTGGAACCTCAAGAATTCTGCAGGACTAGATAAGGAAGATATAGTATTCATCACTATGAATCATTCATTCAACACATATTTATTGGATATTGAATACATACTAGTTGTTATGCTGTAAACTGAAGTCAAGGATGAAAGCTAGATAAAAGACATAACCTTGTTTTCCAGAAGCTTACAACAAATTGGGAGAAATAGATTAAAAAATTGATAATGATAACAGTGTGATAAATATGGTGAGAGAAGTAAGTATAAAAGAACGAGGAGATACACCTCACCCAGAGTGAAGGAATGAGGACTCCTACTCAAACAAATGGTAGATGTACCGAGTCTTGGATATTGAATAGGAAAGAGCCAAGTAAAGAGAGGAAGAGTGGATAGTTAGCAAGAATAAAACAGTATCATTCCCCTAGGGGAATGGCAGACTTATGAAAAGTTTTAACCAAGAAAATGATACTATGATGACAGCATTGGAGATAGAATATAATGGTTATTGTGTAGAAATTGTATTAAGAATGTTAAGAATATGAATTTGGACTAAAGTAGTGATCATGGGCATTCAAAGTAGGGCATGGATTCAAGGAATGATGAAGAGATGATATTTATAAGACTCAGTGAAGAACTGAATTTAGTGGTTAAGAATTTGTGAGAAATTAAAATTGATTTAAAGTTGAGATTTTGGTATTTATTTAGAGATAAGAAATGAAGATGAATGAGTTAAATTGACAAAGAGGGATAATGGGGGAAGATGGCAGAATCAATATTGGATATTCCAATTTTGGGCTTTCTTTCTCTGAAAGCTTATTGCAATAGGCAATGTAATGGTCCCCCAAAATGTTCACATCCTAATCTCCCAGAACCTGTGAGTATGTTGTTAGATGGCAAAGGGAACTGAAGTTGTACATGGAATTAAGATTTTTTATCGCCTGACCTTAAAATAGGCAAAATATCTTGATCCTGGATTATTCAGATGGGCCCAATGTAATCACATATATTCTTAAAAGCAGAAGAGAAAGGCAGAGGATGGGTCAGAGAGATGCAATGTAAAAAGGAGTTCACTTCCCCCCATTCCTTTGCTAGCTTTGAGAATGGAGGAAGGGGGCCATAAACCATTCAGCAAGAAAATGGTGATCTCAGTCCTAGAGCTACAAGGAACTGAATTCTTCCAACAACCTACAGGAGTAGCAAAGGTTTTCTCCCCTAGAGCTTACAGAAAGGCACACAGCCCTGACAGTACCTTGATTTTAGTCCGATGAGACTCATACCTACTAAATTGAATTGTAAAATAATAAAATTGTTATTTTAAGTCACATTTTTGTTATAATTTGCTATGGCAACATAGAAAACAAATGCACAAGAACATTTAGCCAAAAAAATCAAAAATTTTTTTTTTTTCTTTTTTGAGACAGAGTCTTGCTCTGTTCCCTGGGCTAGAGTGCCGTGGAGTCAGCCTAGCTCACAGCAACTTCAAACTCCTGGGCTCAAGCCATCCTCCTGCCTCAGCCTCCCAAGTAGCTGGGACTACAGGCATGTGCCACCATGCCCGGCTAAATTTTTTTATATATTTGTAGTTGTCCAGCTAATTTCTTTCTATTTTTAGTAGGGATGGGGGTCTCATTCTTGCTCAGGCTGGTCTTGAACTCCTGACCTTGAGCGATCCTCCTGCCTCAGCCTCTCAGAGTGCTAGGATTATAGGCTTGAGCCACCGCACCCGGCCTTCAGGCCATGCTTTAATCATGTATACATTCACTCATACTAGAACTGTTTTCTTTTTGTATGTGTATATAATTATTTTCAGTCATTGTCCATCAAATTTTCCACATATTTAAAAATGTATTTTCAATCAAAACCTACTTATGTTTTTGGAAAGATATTAAGTTTTAAGTATAAAATTTATAAACCTTAATATAAACAATCTGGACCTTCCCAGAGGAGTCCAGGTTGGCACGTGGGCAATAGAATCCCAGTGGCAGGGCTGCCCACAGGTTTTATCTAGGGAAGAGAGGTTTTTTTTTTTTTTTTTTTTAGTTTCAGGTTAATTTTATTTGTTTGTTTACTTAGGGAAATTTTCATCAAAGAAAAAGGAGAGCATTAACAAACATAAATATTATAATAACTACCATGATATGATTGCTCATTGTAATTCAGGCACTGGGTTAAGTACTTTACATGAAGTAGCTCAGTTCTTCCTTCTAATGTCCTTTGAAGTAGGCATTGTTAATTCCATTTTATATGTGAGAAATCTGAGGTTTACTTAGGTTAAGTACCTCACCTACTTTCAGAGTCAGTACTCTAACTGAGATTTGCCCTTAGTCACTTTGGGATCTATTTTGCTTCCAAGTAAAAAAAGTACTAAATTCAGAGCCAGAAAACCCATTCTGAGAATGATGTTCCATCTTTCTTTGCTAAGATCTCAGTTTTTACCAAAAAAAAAAAAAAAAAAATTCTTTCATTTCCTAGGATGATTTGAAGTGAACTCGGTCTGGATAGAGTAACAACCACTTAAGTGAATCTCATTTGAGTCAAAATTATTCACAAAGGCAGTGCGGCCCTTATATTGAAATTTGTTCTCATTTAAATGTTAACTTCAATTCCCTCCACTCTGAGATTATTGGAGATGGTAAAATTTTCTATGTATATGTAATTATGGTAAATGATTATTGTAAATTGTGCCCATTTATTTTGAATTGTAGCTTTAATATGAATAATAAATCTATAACCTATTTTTACAAAACACTTATCTATTATTATTGTCAAAACTGTTCATCCCCTTCCAATTTTTCTGTCCTTCTGGCCCTGTTTTATTTTCCATTTCTTAAGTGAGCCTGACAAACAGTGGGGCAGAAAAAAACCTTCCAAATTTACTAAGTTAAAAAAAATGTAGTTAGTTCCCTTTAATAATTTTGTTGTCCTGAATACATTCATTGAGGAAAAATCTACAGTTAAACATGTCCTTTCTCAGATCAACAACTCACTTGTTATATTTTAAAAACAGGTACTATTTAAGTAAAAATCAAAAATAGAAAATTTTTACTGTTATAATAACTTCTTTATCAAATGGCATCCACAACAGTGGATATTTGTCCATTTTTTAAAAAATGAAATAAATGATCAGTCTTGGAGAAAAGGAAAAAATTACTGAGGGGATATGTAGACAAACATTTCAAATTCAGGATGTTTCTAGTTATTTGTAAAACAGAAAGAAACCGCTTCATTATCAGCAAAGTAGGTGAATGAATTCTGAGGGGCTATAAGTAGCAAATCAAATGATTGTGACCTGCTAAAGCTAATGAATAAAATAAAAACATTGTAAAAATATTATATAGCAAGACAGAGGCTGAGTCCCACTATTCCAAGGCAATTGCCAGGGTTTTGGGAGACTATGGATAGATTATTTGGCAGTACATACTCAAAATAGAAGAGAGCACCTGAATGAAGATATCTTTATCTTCTATTCCACGTATATAAATTTTGCATTTTGGGTTGTATTGATTTTCTGAAACTTGAAAATCTAGATATTACAGGTACATTTCTGCCTTTGCCATTTCACTGTTCACACAAAGCTATGTTGCACAAAATTATTTAAATAAAATGAAACAAGAGGTTAATAGGATGACATGTCAGGGAAAAAAAGGTTGAGGATATCTTGCAGAGTCCATTCAAAGGTATGTTAAAACTACCTGTAAGCTGTTATAAAAATTCTAATCATTGGGCTTTTCTACTGACCTGCTAAATCTGAATAATCTGAGATGGGTCTTTGTAATATTTACACAATTTCTCAAGTGATTCTTGTTTTTGTTTTTTTAACCCATTTTCTGTTTAAGGCAACTTTAGATAAATGAGAACTTGTTCGCTTTTAGACTCTAAAGCATGGAAAGGATATCAATAATCCCCTCTAGTGAGCTTTTCAAAAATTAACATCAGCATATCTATGGACTCTAATGCACGTTTTTCATAAGAAATATGAACTAATTTATTTTTCCTGCCCTTTGTAGCTAAGAAAAATAATTTTCTACAATTCACTTTTTGGTATCTTTAAAAAATGAAAACAAAAAACCAAAACTATTTTAACCATTCTATTAGATTCTATTTTCCAAGGCATCTTTTTTACTAACTTTAGAATTTTACTGTTGCAGCAAAAATAACCGTTGACTCTCTAGTTGAATAATTAAAGTTTTCATGTATTGTTTTATGTTTAGATGTTTAAATTTAGGCTTATTTTATATCTTTTAATTAGAGTTAAAACAGGACTTTATAGAAGTTATACCACCAATATCTAAACTGTGTCATACATTTTATAAGAAGAAAAAATAATATGGATGACTCTGAGAGAGTTAGAACCCACTTGTGAGGATTCTTCAAAAGTCATGGGAATGTGCCGCAATGGAACTGTTTTTAACTTCCTCGGCCTATGGATACTCTAAAATATCCTGACCTTGAAGTACTACCACCATTTCATTTAAGAAGAAGCATATTAAGATCTCTACTTAAATATGTTGAAAGAATTTTGTGTTTCTAAGAGAAAAGTGTCTACGTGCTATTTGGAGGACACAGATTCAGAATATCTGATTCTAATCTTTCATTATGTTTGAGAGATTTTAATACTCTTTGTAAGTTGTATGTCATTGATAGACATACAAATTCTATCCTGTCTGGTGGAGGTTCAATTGTCTTCCTTCTATGGGGTGGAAAAACTAGGTTTTTTTCCTCCATTTGCATATTCATTTCAATATTCTTGAGCTGTAATTGTTTATGTTTTCAGATTCTCTTTTGAACCAGTGGTAACATCTGCCTGGTTCCCTCGTGAGTTAAATACAATCTTTAACATGTTTTCTTTTTCATATGAGAGTTATAATTTTGCCTTTTTCTGAAAATTTGCTCTTCGCATATATTATCTGGCATGAATTGTGTATATTTTAAGTTTTACTGACACTAATTAGATAACTCAGTGTCAAATATGTGAAGGCTTTCATTGTCTAACTTTAAGAGGCCAAACTGTCATAAATACTATATTACATATTTGGTTTCAGTTTCATAAAAGGACAAAAAGAAATGTGAATTGCAAATGGTTGAAACGGCATTCATAATTAAGGTTTGATGCAAGCAAATTAACTACTTGGGGATGTCATTTAGTCGTGGAGTTCATTGGGATTATCTTTTATTTCATGTCTACACTTTGATCTCCGTTTCCCATAATATCTCTTCCAAATGTTCACCCCGCCCCTCAAGCCCTGAACTTGAATGCCTTCTTTCATGCTCAGCAAAAAATTTGCTTCTCTCTTCACAAAGAAAACCAGTGCTGTTAGCTGTACTAATAATCATGACAGCTTTAAATATAAGTATTATTCCTCATTTTTAGATAAATAATTGGAAATTTGGAGATGTTAACTTATTCAAAGCCTGCATAGATTCCACCACAGCCGTCATGGGCAAGAGGTTATACTCTCACTGTATTAGTTTGCTAGGGGTGCCATAACAAAATACC
>RJWJ010049936.1:0-10079 GCA_004363605.1 Indri indri | reverse complement strand
TTTTAGATTCCACATGTAAGTGAGATTATGCAGTATTTGTTTTTTCTGTGCTTGGCTTATATCACTTAGCTTAATGTCCTCCAGTTTCATCTGTGTTGTTGCAAATGACAAGATTTCCTTTTTTAAAAAAGCTGAATAGGATTCCATTGTGTATATATATCGCATTTTCTTTATTCATTCATCTGTCGATGAACACTTAGGTTGATTTCGTCTCTTGACTATTGGGAACAATGCTGCAATGAACATGAGAGTTCAGATATCTCTGACATACTGATTTCATTTCCTTTGGATTACATATCCAGACTTGGGATTGGTGGATCACATGCTAGTTCTGTTTTAAATTTTTTGAGGGACCTCCATACTGTTTTCTATAATGGCTATATGAATTTAAATTCCTACCAGCAACATGCAAGGTTTTTCTTTTCTCTATGTCCTCACCAACACTTGTTGTCTCTTGTCTTTTTGATAATGGTCATCTTAATAGGTGTTAAGTGATATCTCATGGTGGTTTTAATTTGCATTTTCCCGATGATTAGTGACGTTGAGGATTTTTTCACATACCTATTGACCATGTGTAGTTTTCTTTTGAAAAATGTCTCTTCAGAGCCATTGCCCATTTTTTAATCGGTTATTTTGTTTTGTTTTGCTTTGTTTTTTTTTTTTGCTATTGAGTTCCTCATATCATCTGGATATTAATCTTTCAACAGGTGTATAGTTCACAAATATTTTCTTCCATTCCATAGGTTGTCTTTTCTCTTCACTCTGTTGATTGTTTCCTTTGCTATGCATCGGCTTCATAGTTTGAGACAATTTGTCTATTTTTGCCTATACTTTTGGGGTCATATGCAAAAAAATCTTTGCCTACATCAATGTCAAAAAGTTTTTCTCTTCCCCTAGGTTTCCTTCTAGTAGTTCTACAGTGTCAGGTCTTATGTTTAAGTCTTTAATCCATTTTGAGTTGAATTTTGTACATGGTGTGAGATAAGTGTCCAATTTCATTCTTCTGCATGTGGATATCCAATTTTCCCAACACCACTTATTAAAGAGACTGTCCTTTCTGCATTGTGTGCTCTTGGCACCTTCGTCAAAGATCAGTTGACTGTAAATGTATGGATTTATTTCTGGGATATTTATTCTGTCCCATAACTGTTTACATTTTTTTTTAATTTTAGGGCTCTTATATTTGCTAAGTGTTTTTTTTCCCCCCTCTCAAGTATTTTGTAATGAACTTTCCTGGGGCAGTGAATTATCTCCAGTCGAACTTTGGCTTGCATAGACTCATCCTATCTTTTATAGTTGTCTTCCAATATTTCCTTATCACCCTTTCTCCTAACCTAGATTCTACAATCACGCCTACACTGATTTCAACATGCAGACTATTAAACAACATTTTCTTTTATTGAATCAATATAATCAGAAACCTACATTCAAAATGATTTCTCCAGCCCTGCTCAGATGCCCAAATCCACATATATGGTAGGGAGACAGATTAGTTACCCTGTTATCATTACTATGTTATTATAAAATACCACAATATTTTATGTGCAAGAAAAATGCCAAAAGAAGGCTTCAAACTTGAAACATCACTAGGGAACTCATTTGATTATTAAAATATTGCAAGCTTAGAACCCACAGAAATAATTCTATGGGGGTAAATTTTAAAAACAGCCATGTAGATTCTATTAGTTATTCTATTACAGAATACAACTAAGTTCATAATACCAGCTAGCTAGAGCATAGGCAATCTCGGACTTGTACATACCTAATTTAAGACATTTATACGACAGGGAGCCCTGAAACAGTTGCTTGGAAATGACATGGTGATTTGGCGGTCTCTCTCTCTTCAGGGTTTTTGCTTGGAATCTCTTTTCCTTTGTGTCCATGGTGGACAGAGCTGCACTGCCCGGATCCCCCTTGAAAGAAGAAGGAAGAACTGGCTGGCTGGCTACAGCGAGTGTGGTCAGCAAGCAACCTCCTCTGGCAGCCCCTTCGTGGCCTGCCTGGATTCCCTGTCCCCAGTGATGAGTGAGTCAGGCCCAATCGTTGAGACCCGATGCGGGACCACAGTAGTGGCCAATTCTTGCTCCAGAGCTCTCCTCCAGTGGCTCCAGGCTTTTGCGGGACTGCGTCCATTTGTTTGACGTCTCCTTCTGGCCAATCCTTCCTCCTCTTCTTTACCTTCACAGATGTTCGCCTTAATAAATATCTCGCACCCCAAATTCAGTGTCAGTGTCTGCTCCTAGGATACCCAGTCTCTGACATCCCCACCACAAGCTGAGATAGCTTCTCACCCCTGCCCCATCCCCACATCCCATCATCCTCCAGTGCTGGTCTTAAGAGCAGAGAGGGACAGCAGACCAAGGACAGGGGACCGGTGCAATGCTGGTTAAGCCCTCGTCTCCCTGCCCGGCCCCCCGAGTAGACATGCCAGGACTAGGATGTGGTATCTGCTGAGCTGGCGGCCTGTCCCTGTACACAGGGTACTTCTGGTTGGGGGTAGAAAAGGCGACCTGGGAGCTCCTCTGGGTGCACTTTGGGATCCTGGGCTTGGTTCTTTTTCTTGCTGTTCACTTGGGGCAAAGGCTGTTCTGAGTGTTCCACATCAGAGCTTTCATGAGGTTGGCATTTCCTTCTCTGGCCCCTGGTCCCCTACCACGACAGCACCCTGCGTGCCCCTGAGGGTCAAGCCTCCAAGCCCCCTTCTCCACCCCCCCTCTCCCGCCTGACCCCTCCCAACGCCCTTGAAGATGGCGGAACCGAGCACCTCCCGATGGCCAGAAAAGGGCACAGACCCCCAACCGTGTGTCTGCCCTGGGTCTCCCCCTAACCCCGTCCCCTGTTCCCCTGGGTGGCTTGGACTTCAACATGTTTTCCAAAGCTTTCCTCAGAGCAGGAATGCCTAATTAATGCATCTGGGAGAGAGCCAAGGAAATGTTTAAAGTTCTGTCTTAAGATACAGCGCGGGGAGCCGTGGCAAGAAGAGATGCAGACCCTGGAAAATAATGTTGCCCCCTACTCCCTCCGCTCTCAGGGAGTTGCATTTGCTGCCACTATCTTTCTGGTCCTCTGATTAATAGTCGCCTATTCACTGGCACATCGACAATCCTAAATATTTATTTTAAAATACTGAACTTGGCCATGAAAGAACTGGGGAAATGGCATTATTTCCTGTTCAACCAGATTATTTGCCCATAGATATTTATCTCCTTATTGCAAAGCAAAGAGACTCACCTGTCTCACATTAACAAAAAGAGAGATTCACTCAGTTATACCCTGGGGGAAAGAAGAAGGCAGAAGCTATGGCTAGAAACCACTAGCTGGAGGTTTGCAAGCTACAGGGACTGGACTTGACCCTGAAAGAGGCCAGGTACTGGGGAGGGGAGCACAAGGCTGCTAGTGAAATGCAAAAGTCTTTGTTGTTTTTCCACGCTGGCTAATTAAGATATTCTGTTTGAAGCTAGCTCCTGGCTCAGCCCTAAGGGGCCTGCTCTTGCTTCTTGGATCTGTGCCCACACCTTATAGGTTTCCTGCATGGCCCGTCTGTACGACCCTGTAGAGTGTTTCCAGGAGCTGTCAGGCATGTGCACTAGTGACAGGGGCCACTATACACATGCAGAAATGGGCCTAAAACGGTAGCATTTCACAGACCGTAGACCACATGATTTTTTTCTGAAGACCCTGCACTTAAAGCTTCATCTGCAGGAACTGGGGACTTTCTGTGTAGACGTGAAGCAGGTGTCACCTGTGAACTGCGAGTTGATGAGATCACTTCTCAGAGCCTCTGTGTGCCCGAGGACCTTTCTGGCTTAATTGTAAGGGTAGGCTTGGGAGTTAAATGATCAGAGCTGATCTGACCACAGCCCTGCTCAAAGCCAAACATTCCACAGGCGTTAGGAAGAGGCGCTGTTCAAGTTGATGAGGATGATCGTTACCGCTCATCCCCAAAGTTCTCCAGACCAGGGTGACCTCTTCTGCGCTTAGGGTGCAGAAGTCAGGGTTTTCAGCCAGCTACCAATAAGCGTCTGAGCAGATGCAAAGATGCTTTCCAAGATGAGTGCTGGCGAGAATACCATCACCAAGGCCGTTTACTTTACACAGCAAACATCAACGTTGCCATTTCCCACCCTGGTCTCTAAATGACCCACGGCTAACTTTCCAGGTAACCACAGGAACTCCCTACCTAGTTTCCTCATCTGTAAAGAGAGAGATAATAACAACAACATTGATCTCGCAGGGGAAGTGCTGTGAGTTACAGATGAGATAAAACATGAAGAATTCTTAGTATTGTGTCTGGCACAGTTGGCTACTTACATGATTTATTATTCTGGCTTCTGTTATTCAAGCATTTGCAAATGATGGGGGTCTCCAAGTGTGTGTCGTCTAAACCCAGATAAAAGTTTGGCTAACGCTATCGATATTTGAGAGGCCCATGTTAACTAATCATGCCTTAGTTCTCTAGTTCTACCCTTTTGTTACCAGATAACCAGAAAACCACATATTTGGACAAATTATTTTGACTTCCTATATTTAATTATTTCCACCCCACCATATTCTACCAATGATTTGAAACCACATATGTATTACGGAAAAAAGTTTTTAAGATTCATATCTAGGGTAAATATAAACAAAGGGAGAGATAAAATTGATACATATGTATAATTTTATATATAATATGTAATCGAAATTATACAATTTAAATTATAAATAAAATCGAGTGTAGAAATGAACAGTACACAGAAATGATGGATATAAAGATAAAGCTGGGATGAAAATTTACTTTTAAGTTTTTTGGAAACCAAAGGAAAAAGAGAAATATGATTAGCTGCTGTACGTTGTGCCAAAGAAGAAAGCACACCAGTTCTTCAGGGAAAAAAAACACACAAGTACATAAAAAGCTTTTCCTGACACTTGAGTATTAAAAAAATGTTATGGCTCATTTTTCATATGAAATGCTGAGAATTGCTGTGTCTAACGTCCTCACCATGTCTGAACAATGAACGTAGTAGCTGGCTCAGTATGAGATTTTTATAATGTCCTTTAATATATTCCAAGTGAGTAAGGCCAAACGTGTTGAAGGCGATTGTAGAAGCTCAACACGAGGTGTTCTGATTTGAGATCCCCTTGGTGATCTGGCTTAATCGAGGGGAAAACACACTACGAAGAACCAGAGGGGATGGTACGTCCTTCAATCTCTCTGCCATTTTATACAATTTCTCTCAACCATCTTGACGAAAACCAAAAACACAAAAAGCAGCCAACAATTTGATATTATATTTTTTGGTAAGGGGCTAGACTGGATTACAGTTTAATGTTTTGAACTTTGTTTTTTATTGGGAATTAGTATTAGATAATGTATGATAAAATTGTATCTTTTAAAAACTACCTTTAAAGAGATAGTTTAAAATATCCTTTTTTTAGATTTGCATGATATATTTTTCTTAGAACTACGTGCTAAGAAAAAATTGGCAACCGGGATGCTTTCAGGTATTAGATAACAAGAGTTTGGCGCCAGAAACTGTGAGGTAAATTTTAGATTTAACATCAGCAGCTCTCCTTCCCCTAGGTTTTCCAGAATAACTATCTTTCTCTTTTCCTTATTTAGCTCTTACTCTGTTACCATGGTTTAAAGGGTCCTGTACTATTTGTGTCATTTACTCTAAGTGACCTCAGAACGTTTTCTTGAAAGAAGGTGAGAAAGTTAAATGCATAATGGCATTTTATGATACAAAGGGAAAGCATTTAAAATTCATTCACTAAATGTATTAATCAATATTGGTTTTGGCTGGAAGTAACACAGAACCTGACATAACCTTGGCTTAAAGGGTTTGTCTGACACATCAAGAAGTCCAAGGAAAAGCAGACCAGGGGTGACACTGGTGTTTAATGAGATAACCAAGGACTCAGAGCCTTTCAGGCCTTCAGTGCCACCGCCTAGATGTGTGGCTTTCATCCTCATGGTCAAGGTTGCCGCTCACCCCTCACCAGCAATGTCTCATGTATGTACACCGGACAGGAAGAAAAGGAAAAGGTGTAAGGCCAAAAGTAACGTATCGGCGAGTCTGTTCCATTTAAAAGCTTTCTCAGAAGCCCCACCCTCACTGCTAGGAAGCCCTCCTTACACGTCACTTGTCATTATAGTTCTGGGTCACATAGCCACCTCTCGCTGCAAAGGGCTCCAGGAAGGTGAATATTTTAGTTGGAAATATTGGCTTCTTAAACAAACTCATGGTTCTGTTAACAATGAAGAAGGTAAGAGTGGACATAAAGTAGGCATCGAAGCATGTCGGTTGCAAAGAAATGTTTGTAGCACAGTATTGACAGCAAAAATAGAAAGCAAATTGTCTCTTATGAATGACCTCAGCTATATCAACCAGTAGACACAGGACAAAAAAAAAATCACCAAAATGTTAAAAGTCATTGTCTGTGAGTGGTAGAATTATCAGTGATATTTATTCTCTTACATATATTTTTCTATATCTTCTTTGTTTCATTAAGAGAACTATCTGCCAGTTTACAATAAGAATAATACATTATTTTTTTTGTTGAGGGTCTTGCTCAGTCTCCTGAGCTAGAGTGCAGTGGCATCATCATAGCTCACTGCAACCTCAAACTCCCCGGCTCAAGCTATCCTCCTGCCTCAGCCTCCCAAGTAGCTGGGACTACAAGCATGTACCACCACACCCAACTAATTTTTCTATTTTTTGTAGAGATGGGTTGTTTTTTGAGATCGCTCTTGCTCAAACTTGGAATAAATTATTGACAAATTGAAATCTATTTTCTGTGGATGTTTACCTTATTGCTAGACTACTCTAATTATATTATACACAGAAATAAATCCCAGGCTTCTAGCATTCAGCTAATAAGAATTATAGGAAGATATAAAAGAGGAGATGGAAGGGAAAGCTTAGCAAACATAAATTTCCAGAGCTGAAAGTCACATCAAGGTTAAGTAGGTCCAAAACTTTACCATCATAACCAGCTGAAGGGTACAATTCAGTGGCATCAAGTACATTCACAATGTTGTATAACCATCACCACTATCCATTTCCAGAACTTTTCCATCATCTCAAATAAATGCTTTACCCATTAAACAATAATTCCCTATTTTCTCCTCCCTGCAGTCCCTGGTAACCACTATTCTACTTTCTGTCTCTGTGATTTTGCCTATTCTAGGTCGCTCATATAAGTATAATCTCACAGTATTTGTCATTTCGTGTTTAGTTTATTTTACTTAGCATAATTTTCCAAGGTTCATCTGTATTGTAGCATGTATCAGCAGTTCATTCCTTTTTAAAGATGAATAATATTTCATTGTACGTATATGCCACATTTTGTTCATCCATTCATCTGGCAATAGACACTTGGATTGTTTCCATTTGGCTATTATGAATAATGCTGCTATGAATATTGGTGTACATGTATGTTTGATCTCTGCTTTCAATCATCTGAATGTATACCTAGAAGTGGAATTGCTGGATCGTATAGTAATTCTGTTTCACTTTTAAGGAACCACCATACTGCTTCCCATAGCAGCAGCACCATTTACATTCCCACTGGCAATACGCAAGAGTTCCACCTTCTCGGCATCCCTGCCAATGATTGTTATTTCTCATTTTTTATTTTTACTTTTTATAATAGCCATCCTAATTGGTGTGAAATGGTATCAAATGACTTTTAATGACCCTACTGATCTACTCAATGATTCTCCTATATAATCTACCAAACCCCACCTTGAATTCTCCATATAAACCAACCTGATACATTGATCCTTTCCTGACAACACCTCATCCATCCTGCCTGTGGGTCTCTGTTCATTATTCCTCTTGCCTGGGGTGCCTTCTCCTCATCTAAATCCCATGTGATTTTCGAGACTTGGCTTAAATCGAAACTCTCCAAATGTTTAGGACAGATAACATAGTAAGTAGAGGCTTACAGAAACTTCCTCTCCAAAATTCAACAAAATGAAGCAGACAAAATAGCAAAGAATATTTCACCAGCGCTAACAGGGAAGATGGATGATTACCAAATAAGTATACAAAAATCAATACCTTTTTAATATATCAAGAAAATAAAAAATAATGAAAGTATCTTTTTCATGATAGCAACATAAACATATAGAAAACCAAGTCTAAGAATAAACTTAAAAAATAAACCTTTTAAAAACTACTAAAAGACTTAAAAGTAGACTTCAGTAAATAAAATACACTTAACTTTTTTTTTTTGAGACAGTCGCCTTCTGTCACCCTGGGTAGAGTGCAGTGGGGTCATCATAGCTCACTGCGACCTCAAACTCTTGGGCTCCAGCAATCCTCCTGCCTCAGCTTCCTGAGTAGGTGAGACTACAGGTACAAACCACCACACTGGACTAATTTTTTCTATTCTAAAGACCGTATTGTTCTTGCTCAGGCTGGTCTTGAACTCCTGGTCTCAAGTGATCCTCCCACCTTGGCCTCCCAGAGTGCTAGGATTACAGATGTGACCCACCATGCCCGACCTAAAATATGCTTAATTATTGAATAGGACAACTTAACATTGTAAAGACATTGCTGTTTCCTGAAAAATTCCCTTTTTGGGAACCCGATAAACAATTCTAAAGTTTGTCTGGAAGCATAAACATGGAGCTGATGGCCAACAAAGTTATTGTTATAAAGAACAAAGAATAATGAAAGTGCACTGCCCAACCAAGGATTAAAACATATTTTAAAGCTACAATGCAAATGCTGTACTATTACCGGTGTAGGAACAGAAACAAAATGGAGCACATGATAAAGTCAGAAATAGATCTACATTTATTTGGGAAGTTAGGATATAATAAAGAAAGTATTTAAATCAGTGAAGGGGAAAAAAGAGGTATTATTCCATAAAAGGTGTTTGGCCAAACTTGTAAAGAATAAAATCTGGGTCTCTGTTTCACTTTTTACATCAAAACAAATTCCAGATGGAGTTAAGATTTTTGAGATGGTTAGTTATTTTTAAGAAATGGGTGTAACATGTATATAA
The DNA here is from genome assembly GCA_004363605.1 of Indri indri. Lineage (NCBI taxonomy): Eukaryota > Metazoa > Chordata > Mammalia > Primates > Indriidae > Indri > Indri indri. Next base: position 1,079 of record RJWJ010049936.1, on the reverse strand, counting down.
CAAAAATTCTAAGTCTCTAAAAGAGAGAACAGTGGAAATTCTCTCTTCAGCCCATCCTCCAGCTTCCCAAGGGCATAACCCAGAGGCAGACGCTGTTACCAGTTTTTGGAGTCTCCACTCTCTCCCACTGGACAGCAGGCAGCTGGTTTGGGTGGGAGCGACTCCAGCTCCAAGAGCAGGTAACCTCTGACCTAATGCAATTAGCATAAAATAAGGCAATCTTTGTTCTTATTTTTCAATATTCCTTTGGCTATTTGTGACCCCTTTTAATTCCATATAAATTTGATGATTGGCTTTTCTGTTTCTTAAAAAATGGCCACTGGAATTTTGATAAGAACCGTACTGAATGTCCATATTAGTTGGAGTAGTGCTGCCATCTTAATAATATCAAGTCTTTCAATCCATGAATACAGTAGCCTTAATTTTTTTTAATTGACATATATACTATATAAAAATTTAAAACTCAGAATGGAAAAAAAATTAGCGATACTGAAAAACCAAAGGATCAAATTGGAAAAATATTTTCAACATATATTACAGACAAAATATTATTACTCATAATTCATAAAGAGCTCTTAAACATCTAAGAAAAATAAGTAGAGCTGATGAAGTTCTGTCATTCTGGGATATCTGATCCAACACTGTTTTGTAAAAGTTAAGATCATCTCATATAATGATGTCACTGGGAAAACTAACTTTTGAACCCAAAAACCTTTAGCACAATCATAAAGTTTTTAGTGGTATAAATTTTCACAAGGAAGAATTTATCTATTGTAAACATACCACCATAAACATCAAGGAATGAATCCTGGGTTTGTTTTTGATCTTATCATATAATGGACTATACAGGGGTATCGCTGACTATCTCTGCTCCTACACTTTTTTTTTTTTTACAGCATAGATGTCTTAAATTTTTTATGCAGTCAAATCTGTCTTTTATGATTTGAAATTATAAAAACATTTTTATAATACTGAGATTATAAAAATAGTTGTCAGTTTTCTTTTAGCACTTTTTATTTTTTAAAGTTTACATCTCAGTCCCAACCTGACCTGGGGTTTGTGACATAAACTGTGGCATA
>RJWJ010049935.1:0-10073 GCA_004363605.1 Indri indri | reverse complement strand
TATACAGTTGCATCCCTAGACCCAGTACATGTGTTTAGTGCCTGGTACCTAGGTGGTGTTTAGGGATATCTTTTATTTGAATTAAGAGCAAAAAGTATAGACTCCAGGTGTTTTCTGTCATTGGGACTCCTGTGACATTTGTGGCCAAATATAAAGGCATTTACTCCTCTTTTGTATTTTATTTCCTTTCTCTAGCTAGGCTCTGAGTTAGAGTTTCCCTAAAGGCAGAAGCAGAGCCTGTGTTCCCATGAAAGCAAAGGCTTATGTGACTGGAGTTCACCTGCAAAAATGTGATCCCAGGAAGCAGGTATAGAGGGACAAGAGGAGTAAAATAGGGAAGGTGGGGAAGATAACACAAGCACTGTCTAGCTGGCCACTGCTGCCAGCTTAAGCTGAGGAGCCTTATGAAATATGTGTCAGCACCCTCCACCAGGATCCAGAGTAAAGGGAGAAACATTTATCTGTGAGATCCTATTGCCAATTTGTCAGGCGTCAAGCCTCGGCCTATGGGGCTTTAACTTCCTTGTACTTCTGGAGCTGGCTGTTCTGGGGCGGGAAGCCATAGGCTTGTTGGGACCTGGCGGCAGAACCAGGTCGCATTTGTGTGGACCCAGTTACTACAGCAGTAGCTGTAGCGTTTGAAGTGGCACATGGGATATCCAACACGGGCTTTTATTTAAAAAAAAATCTCATTAAATAGTACCATCCTTTAGTGTCTATTAAAAATCAATCAATCAAACAAAAAACTTGTAACCTGTCAGAATTGTAAGCAATTTACAGTTTAGCTAGTCGAACCCTCCACTGTTTACTTGTCCTTATTTTTGACGTCTTGAATCTCAGCTCTGTTCCTTTTACCCTCTGTTCTGAACAGGTCAGTCTCACCCTTCCTGGAGAAGGCCACTTTCATTTCTGTCTTGTTCCTTTAAGTTCCATCCACTTAAAAATGCTCTGTTCCATTTCAGAATCCTGAAAAGCTAGTTTGCGGCCTTTTCAGTAATAGCTTATGTGAAAAAGGCTTTCCAGTGATAGTATTGTTACACCATAATGCTTTTATTTGTCTCTGATCTCTTAGAAGGTAGTAAATTTGAAATTTAAATCCTCTAGTTGGGGTGTTTTTTTTGTTTTTTTTTTTTTATGGACATGTAGAAATTGAAATGAAATTGAGGAAAATATGGCAAAGAATCGTGTGATGGTATATACTGTAAGTGTATTGGTTTCAAAATGTATTTACTGTCCTCAGATAAGAGTTACTTCATTGTTCTCAACTGTATTTCAAAATTGTGAACATGTGTAGTCCCAAAAGACACAAATTGGAATATATTCCATTTTTAAAAATTCACAAATTAATTTCTTTCTTTTGCTGTTTTTTTCCAAAAGTCCATAAATAAGAACATTAGAAGATTTTGTAGTTTGATTAATTTTACTCTTCAAACAGGAAAACTGAGACAGAGGGTATTTATTAATTTGCGTTTTCAAGATTGTAACTTCTGAGTGTGTCAGATGAAATTGCTTTCTCTCAAGTGTTTCTTTAACATGTGGCTCACAGATTTCCTTTTTTTCCCCCCTCTTTTTATTTCATTTTATTTTTTGGCCAGTCCTTGTGAGTCATAGGTACTTCTGCTCTGCAGGCACTTCTGTAAAATTTCAGAAATGAAGTAATTTTAGCTGGACCTTTCTTCTTTAGTTTCATAATACACTGAGGTTTTCTTTATTTTGTTTATTATTGAAAAATAACATTTTATGTGACTTGTATTTTATTTGTTTAGAACCTAATGTACATTTTTTCATTTTATTTATATACATGGTAGATTAAAGATTTTCTGTTTCTGTGGTTATTGCTTTGCTATATTTAAATATGCTTAACAAATTACTGTAATTTAACAATAATCTCTACCTCCCTAGCACTAATATTTATTTTATTATAACGTGATTTATTACAATTTGTTTAGTATAATAAATTATGCAAGTTGTATAGATGAATCATGTCTGTATTAGGTAAGTAGAAATTGAGATACTTTTCAGAAATGAAGTATTATTGAGTTCAGTACTTCAGGCACTTTTCAATGGTTTGCAAAGATTGACTGTGTCGAAGACTTGTTGAACTGTTGTGTTAAGGAGTTTTCCCTCTGAATTATTTGGCTTATAGCCTGTTGCTTTTTGGCCATATAATACAACATTTTGAACTTATGTGTGACTGTGTTTTGGCATTCACCAATCCTTTCTTTAGTAGGGCAGACTGCTGTATAAATAATTTTGTATAATAGGCTTGTAGTCTTTCATATTAAATACAGTGTTCTTGGACACATGTTAAAAAGCCATGTTTCTGGGAACTTCTTCAATAACCTTTTCTCCCCCCACCCCCATTCTTTTAGGATTTTCCTGTTGACCTTGTCATCATTGGAATAGCTTTACTTCTGTTACAGACTCCGGCAAGTCAGCAGAAGCCAATCTTAAGTCTAGGTAAATAAAAATACATTCATTAGAGTAAAATGAATACATAACATGAGTGTTGGCAGAGTCACTTGAACTACGTATTAGGTATCCTGTATATTTTGAGTTTTTATTCTGGAATTTTCCTCATTAATCATTATCAAATAGAATTTTTTTTTTCTTATCCAACAAGGGGTTACCTTGTGCAAGGTTCTAATTTACCAAGTATCTTGGTTGCACGTTAGGAGGTTATAATCTAAATCATATAGCAGTAACATTCGTAAATATATTGAGGGACATAATCACCTTACAATTGTATAGCAAAGTGAGAAACAATGCCATAAAACCCTTGCAAGAAAATAAGTGTTTAGCAGTTGTATTTGTTTTAAAAACTCTATCTTTACTATTCATAACTGGTGCTACATTGAACAAGATTTAATTTGTGGTTATATTAACCTAGCTAGAACAAATGAAAGATAATATTCTTTTGACTGTCCAGTATTGATGTAAAGAAAAGTGGGGGAAGTGGGCCAAGGGGAGGCCAAAATCTTCTAGTTAAGAATAATGTGGTAAAGAATCAAGCTGCTTGGTCTGGGAGATTGGCGAACAAGTCACACCTTTAAAAGGTGGACTTTACATTAATGTTGCCTCACTTTACTTGGTCCAGTCTTATATAATCCATGTGGTAATGGGGATCTGTCTAAATTAGGTTGTATTATGCCATGACATGTTGATACACTCCCATTCTTATTTTAAAAAACATGCTTGAGGTGAGTAAGAATGAGCTACTGTATTCTGTACAATTTCAGAATAAAGTCATTTCAGCTGGATCTTTCTTCAGCTCGTTCTTCTGGGCATTTTAACTCATGATTTGAGAGTGAATTTGAGAGTAAAAGACATAGTTTTACTTACAGTATGTCTCGGAAATGGCTTCAGCAGATGGAGGGGATCCTTGGTCCCTAGGCTTGACTTCTACCCTACTTTTTGCCTGTTGGCCGTATGCTAATTTGTGTCCCTCCTCCCTAATTCCTTATCTGTCCCCCTCCCCACCTTTTATTAATAGCAGTGCACATGGGATCTTCCCATAGATATAATTTACCAGTGCTGCTACTTCTGACAGCCATAGTTTTATTTTTGTAAACAGCTTTATTGAGCTGTAATTTGTATACCATAAATTCACCATTTTAATGTGTACAATAAAATGTTTTCTAGTAAATTTATGGGTTTATGCAACCAGCGCTATAATCTAGTTTTAGAACACTTCCGTCATTCCCCCCAAATTTCTTGTGCCCATTTGTAGTTCATCCTCATTCCCAACTTCAGCCCCAGACAAACACTAATCTACTTTTCCTCTCTATACATTTGCCATTTCTAGCCATTTCATAGAAATGGATTTTTTTTTTTTTTGACAAAGAATTCCAAAGCCCTAGAGAAGCCACATTTCTCATTCTAAAGCTATGCTCCTGCATTGTGGCTCATTTACAATAGAAGGGTGATACAAGATCAAACACTCAAATACTTTCATTATTTGTTGGATATCAGACTTTTTATTTCTCTTACAAACCACTGTCTCTGATTTAAAGTTATATCAGTTAGAGTGAACCATACTGAAAACGGTTGAGCCAGTGTGTCATGTTGAAAAGTAAGGAAGAACTATTATTTATTATATTGGCAAAGGGTATTCAAATAAATAGGATAACCAAGAGATTTTTAAAAAATTAACACACAGCATTAATATTATGGTTTGTAATTATTAACACCAGCCTTGATTATAAATAGCAACTTCTAAAAAATGCCTGGAAGATTTATAATATAGGATATTGAAACAGTTGTATACATTTCCTGTTTTATTGAAGATAATGAATTTTCAAAATATCTCAGTTATGGATTAAGACCAATATTTCAGCAAAAAAATAAATTAGTAGTGTTAGAATAACAGATGTTTGTATTTCATCTGATGTTAAGGTTTGCCTTACAAATGATGTAAAACAAAATACTGATAACTCATGGGCATGATTTAAGGCTTGTAGAATTTTTTTGGTCTAGTGGGGAAGTCAGTTGATTATTTGATAACCTGAAGCCTGTGAATAACATCTTTCAGCAAATCAAGGTTCATTCAATAAACTTAAAAAAATACTGTGAAAAAAGTATATTTATGCCTTAACTCATTGTGTTAAGTAGTCTAGGGGAGACTCTCCATGAAACTAAATTATTGTATATCTGTATGTATGTTTCTGATGTCAAGTTGTTTCCATGTTAAAAAAGAATCATTTCTTAAAAATAGATGTGATCGTTATGCTAGTTATGGACTTTGGGACTTTCATGATCTGCCTCTTAGCAATTATAGCTGAAGGGCAGTCCTGTTTCACCTTGATGCTTACTTAAGCATCTATTAATACAGTACTCAGCTGGGTTTGTAAAGGAAGCATGTACATTGGCCTAGTTATCCACTGATCAGGAACTCTTGGTCTTTTGGCTCTGTTTGCTGAGGGCAATAGCAGCATCTGAGAAGGTATAAAGGACAAATGTTGAATTGTATTAAAAAAATTCATATCAATCTAAAAAGGAGTTGATTTATACTTTATGATATATGATATGTATTTTCTTTAAGACTATCATCAAATTTTCAGTTATCTATATTAACAGCTTAAGATAATTTTTAATGCCTTTATTTTCTCTTAGGGTGAGTGTTATCCTAGTTTTGTGTCTAAATCACTTATAAAGGGGCAGGAAAGCTCTCTGGCCTATCACTCTTAAACAAAATCGCATTGTGTTTGACTGGGATTAATTTTTAAAAATTTGAATTATCATTTTGCTGAATAGCTTTGAAGATCCTATCTTTTGCTGAGGGTCAGAAAATCCCTAAGTCATCTCTGCTGCTAGTGATGCCAGTTCTGCAGATACTATCTTCTACTGCCTTGGAAGAATGTATATCTGTGGATGAAGAAGGTCCCTCTAGGCAGCAGTTGGCTCTAAACCTTTTGGAAATGGTACAGCAGGAGTGTTACAGAGATAACCACCAAAAGGTAATGAGTTATCCTTGTTTTTCTTACATAAAGTGTTGATATAGGATTTATGTGTCTGCAGATAATCTTACCTTCTTATGAAGTATCTGTTTGGGTTTAAACACTGTCATTGAACTTTACCATTCTGTCAGGCAGTGGTATAGGAGATCTTAAAATATTCTTCTGGACTACAGGAAGGGAGAGTAGTCCTGATGTGAAATAAGTTTTGGAAATGCTGTATAATCTTTTTTCCTCTTTGAGATTCCAGTGCACATTAGTAGTTAAAGGTCCTGAGGGATCCTGCAGAAAAGGAACTAATCCTACTTAACCTAGTGCTTCTTCAACATATTTGAGCACAGAATTTTTTCTCATCACACTGTTAAATGAGTGAAGCATATTGCTACATCTGGGACAGGTCAAAGTGAGAAATGCTCCCTAAATACTGGGAAATTCTGGGATCAGTAAGAACTAAGGCTTCATTTTTTAATATAGCACGTTATTCCTGGAGTAATGCCTCTCGATCCCGTGGGTATGCCCCTACTCTCCTGCCTTCAAGTGGAAGACAACAGGCCTGCCACACTCCATTCCTAGTCCTGCCTACCTCACTCTGCTTTCTTGGTCTCACTTTTCCTGATACAGTGTTAGTGTTTGGTTAGCGACTGGGTTCTAGGCCTAGATTTGCCAGACTTTTTCTCCTTTGATATTTGAGTTTTGCTTTTGGTAAAATGCAGCATTACTTCCCAACCCCTACTCTTATGGGGATGGAATGAGGATTAAACACGATAGAGCTGGTGAAGCATCTCGAGTCTCCATGGAGAGAGAGGAGGAGAGGCACTACATAAATACAAGCTAGAGCCATGTTTGTTGCTTCATCTGCAAAAGTAGAGATACTTCTTATGTAGTGTTAAATGTTCTGGCAGCAAAAATCCAGTTGTTATTATTCTTTATTTGAGCATGTAGCAGAAACTATCCTGCAGTTATAGGCAAATTGAATGCATGCTGCAGCTTCCTAAATCCTAATTGTTTGACTAAAACTTTAAAAGTGGAAGTAGGTAATTGATTTGAATTAAGAGAAAGAAGTTCTTCTAGCATCAGCTCTACTAGGAGTACAAAATGTGGCCAAAAAATTCTAATAGCTTTTTTTTTACCTTACCTCTTGGTTTGCCCATGTAGAAAAATGATGAGCTCCTGATTGTGGGTAGGGGTAAGGCAAGATGTACTAAGAGTTCTGTTCCTTTAAATCACAACTGCTATTTACTGAGGATCATCCTAACCCTAACTCTAATACAGAAGTGCTCAGCTTACTATTTGCTCAGGTGTGTGTGAATCTTATTTGATGCTAATAGCTGGACTTTTTTTTTTTTTTTTTTAGTAGCTAAACAGGAAGGAGGAAGGAATATAATTAGAACTATAAACATCCTCCTTATGATACCGTGCTGCTTTATTGAGGCTTTGAGTAGATACATGATCAATCACCCTTTTAAAAAATTTAAGCCATATTTTACTGTTGGCTTTTTACTGCACCTGTTTGGGACTCCCAAACACACCTGTGAATTTGACATGCTCCAAACTCTCCAAGTCTCTTTCTGAATCTTTGCTTTTGCACATAATGGTCTATTTTATGTCTGAACTACTCATTCTTCAAGACGCAGGCAAATGTTCTCAGTGCCCCCTAAGTCAGAATTCATTGCCCTCTCCTTGCATCCTCAGCCCTTTTTGCATTACTCAATTGTATTATGTCTTAATTTAGAGGGTTACATGTTTGTACCTCCAGCTCTACTGTGAGCTCACTGGGGAAAGGAATCTTGGCCATTTTCATGCTTTGCTTTTATTTTCTAAGGCATTTAGGAAGTTGTAACAATTTAAACTATTAGTATTTAAATTGCAACAGTTGTTGAACTTTTTGTATTTTTCCACCCTGTTTCTGTTTTATCTTTTTGAGGAGATGGTAGATGAGAGTGTTAAAAATATTTTAGCCATTTGTCAAATGAATACTCTCCTATTTTCCACATACTTAAAGAAATAAATAGCATGTTGGCTTACTTACCTTTGCATCCACAATACCTGATCTATTGTTTACCAGACGTTACACATTCAGTGAATTTTTATTCAGTACGGAATATGTGCTTTTGATAAGAATACAGAAGATCATTTTACCATCTTGATTTATTACAGAAAAACCTCTGTATGAAATCCACAGATTTTGTTATTTTTATTATTTTTTCGATTGGTGATTCTGACTTACAGTGTTTGATTTAGAAGTAGAGCAGTTCTTCAGAAATGGAGTTCTTCCGATGGATGAAAACAAGGCTAAATGTCCTGCACTGTGTAATTCTGTAATTACTTCTCCATTTCTGAAATGTTGATAACCATAAACTAAAACGTATTTTAACTTCTACCAATTTATATGAATTCAAAAATGTAAGAGAGCAAACCTGCCATTCATCTCTTTAAAATGAAAGATTAACATAATCTGATAAGACTTTTAAAAAAATGTATAGGAAACAGAATTCTTTTCTATTTGGCTATTAAATGTGATATTTAAAACTACCTATTGTGTTCTCCCTAGGCAAGAGAAATCCAACACTAGTTGTAAATTCTAAAGTGCTTAAAAACTGAAGTGTTTGTACCCTCACAATACCCTGGAATAATAAAAAAAAAAAAATCCTGTCTCCACCCCTTTCCTCCCCTCAGGAGATCGTGGGGTATAAAAGAAAGCGTCAGTGTATGTACGAGTCAGGATCCAGTCAGGAAAGAGAAACACATTGGTAATTGGAACAAGGAAAACTTAATACAAAGAATTGTGAATTAGTAAAAGGTGTTCAGTTGCTAACAGTTTTAAAAGGGTCTCTAAGGATTATTACAGTAGTAAATGCAGGGAGCAGCTACTACCTCTAAGCTAAGGTGGAGGGAGAGTACCCAAGGAAGGAACTGCCAGGGTCTCCCCAGTCAAGGCTGAGATTCAGACCTTATTGGGGAGAATGTGGATGTGGCCTGCTGGAGGATGCAGTTTGCTGGGGTGACGCAGGCCAGAGCTGGTCCATAGGAAGCCACCTCTGGGGTCTCCTGCACATCCCTGGCAGCCATGGTAGGAGAAATCAGAGAAGCACACAGGTGCCTGCAGAGAAGCCCCTTCTTCTACTATGCCTTGCAGCATCTCTCCTGCACTCTCTGTTGATAAGGTCTAACATTGCGTCACAGGGCAAAGGGGAAACGTTGACAAGGTACTCCTGCAGTATCACAAAGCCAGACAAAGAAGGGTGGATGTGGAGCTTAGAGGGAATAAGTCGCATAACTGGCACAGAAAGTAGGACAGGATCAGAAAAGCTTTTTTGGAGGGGAGTGAAGGTGGATGGGTAAGATGAACTGGGAAAGAGGACCTAAAAGTCAAATTGCTGTAATTGCAGAGGAGGGCAAAATTCATCTCTATAAAACTGTTTTAGTCAACAGAAAGATTTAGAGACAGCTTGACTGAACTAAGGTCTACCATATGCTTATTCATTCTGTGTCTGTTTTTAAAAATCAAATATGGTACTTTGGGTCCCTGGTAATAAAACAATGCCAAGTAGGGTTTATTTGAAGTTGCTTTGAAGTAGTATATGGTACGCAGAAAGTATTTTGAATATTTGTCTCTTTAAAATAAAAATTTGCAATGGATTGTCATTGTCCCACTTATAGCTAAGGTTAACATTGAACATGTGCTGTATGCCAGGAGTTGTCAACTCATATTTTTCACAATAACTGTGAAATAATTGGGTTTTTTGTTTTGTTTTTTGCCATCTCTACCAGTGTGGCCTTAGACTAGTTGCTGAACCTTTCTGAGCCCTGGTAAAATGAGTAACAAAGCACCTGCTTCATGGGTTTGTTTATTTGAGCACTTTGCATGTGCAGGCTCTGTTCTGAGCACTTTGCTGTATATTAATTCATTTAATTTTATTTTAGGATCTTTGAGGTAGGTAATATTATTGGTCTCATTTTGCTTAAGAGGTAACCGAGGCATAGAGAAGGTAAATAACTTGCCAAGGGTCATACGGTAGGAACCCAATTATTTTTTTAATAGCTTTATTGAAATGTAATTCACATATATACACTTAATTGATTTAAAGTGTACAATTTAGTACTTTAGAACATTTTTATAACCCCCCCGAAAACTACACCCCTTAATCATCACTGCCCAATTCTCTGATTCTTCCCTCAACCCCCGGCGTAGGTAGTCTCTAATCTACTTTCTGTCTCTATATAGATTTGCCTATTCTGGACATTTCCTGTGTATGCTGTGTATAGAATCATACAATATGTGGTCCTTTGACTTTTTTTTTTTTCCACTTAGTATAATGTTTTCAAAGTTCATCCATGTTGTAGCATGTATCAGTACTTCATTTTCTTTTATGGCCAAATAATGTTCCATTATATGGATAACATCACATTTTATTCTTGCAATCATTTGTTGAACTTTGGGTTGTTTACACATTTTGGCTATGAATAATGCTGCCATGAACATTTATGTTTAAGTTATTGTGTGAACATGTTTTCATTTCTCTTGTATAGATACATGGAAGTAGAATTGCTAGATCATATGACAACTGTATGTTTCACTGTTGAAGGAACTGCTAGATTATTTTCTAAAGCTACATTTTC
>RJWJ010049934.1:0-10092 GCA_004363605.1 Indri indri | reverse complement strand
GCCTCCGCGGGTGGGAGGCCGTGCGCCAGCGGGGAGGCGGCTGTAGCTGCCCCACTTCCATCCCTCCCCAGCCAGGCTGCTTCCAGGGATTGTCTTTGTCTCTGCCAATAGCTGGGAGTTTCTGATCAAAAGCCAGGCCTGGCCCTGCTGTCTGCCAACAAACACATGTCTTTAAAGGATGCCTCCTCCTCCCCTGGGCCGGGGACTTCCCTGCCCGACATTTGCTGCAGCCTCCGGCCTTGCTCGGCCGCGGATGGGACCCTCAGACGGAGACCCCGCTAACCCTCTGCTCGGCTTCATGCAGGGGTGGGGGCGGGGCAGGGACCGAGCTGGGGAGGAGACGTGGCTGTCGGCTGGACCTCACCCCCCAACCCACCCTGCAGGGTCTTCGCCCACCCACTGCCCCGCCCCCCACACCAGGAAGGTCCTCAAGGTAAGTCAGGGCCTGGGGTGGTGCTGGGTGTAGTGGGAGGGGGAGGCTCTGGGGGCAGGACGAGGGGTCCCCACTCCCCACAGACCCTGCTCCCGTCGCCCCTCCTGGCCCAGACGCCGAGCAAGCGCTGTCCCTCCTCGCTCTCCCCTCGCCGAGCTCCTGCAGTTGGGGTGACATTGGAAGAACATTCTCCTGGGAGCCACCACCCTGTCCCTCCCTCCCCACCCCACCCGAGGGGCAGCAGCCCGGCGTCACGCCGCGTGGGTCCCCACTGCTATCTGCTCACAGAGAAGGGAGCCCTGCCTTGCGGAAACACAAGATCAACGACGGAAACTGACAAAGCTCCCCCTGTGCGCTGGGCATCGGGGCCCCTGAGAACATGCTCCCAGATGTCAGGTGTGACAGACATCGGAAGTTTCGGCTCTCACGCTGCATGTTCTTTTGGAGCTGACGCTGGAACCGGCAATAATTTATCTGTTACATACACTCCATCTCCTGCAGAGAGGCTTCAGGATGGTGTACAAGAAATGACAGAATAAATTAGAAGTGGGCCTGAAGGATGAAGGAAAAACAAGGAAGAAGATAATAAAATGGGTCCAGAAGTGAGTCTGAAAGTCGATGGGCTGTGGTTCTGGTCTGGGTTGGTTCCAGACACAGAGCTTCAAAGACCTTTGGAATTTCTGGAGTGACAGAGTGTCTTGTTATGCTAATGAGATGCCTCCAGGCTGTCCCCTAGAGAGCTCCAGGATGGGGACTGGTCACCAGAAAGACCCGAACTGGGGAAGCCAAGGGTGGCTGGAGACCGAGTTCAATCTCAGTCACGATCGGTGAAACCCCCATACGTAATGTGATCCCAATAAACCTCCGGACACAGAGGCTCAAAGGAGCTCCTGGCTGAACAGCCTGATCTGCCAGGAGGCGACGTGCCCCGGGTTCACGGGGGCGGAACACGAACGCTCTGTGTGCAGGACCTTCCGGGCCTTGCCCTGGGTACCCTTTCTAATAAAACTGAGACTGTCAGTGCAGCACTTTGCCGAGTTCTTTGAGTTTTTTATACTGAAGTGTTGAACCTGAGCGGGATCATGGGAATTCCTGAACTTGGAGCCAGCCGGTCAGCAGTGCAGGTGGCCTGGGGACCCCCGCTTGCGGCGGGCATCTGAAGTAAGGTCGGTCGTGCAGAGGACTCTGTCCTCAGCTGTGGCGTGTGATGCTCACTCCAGGCGGTGAGTGTCAGAACCGCGCCGTGGCGCAGCCCAGCTGGGGGTGGAACAGAACAAGGGCTCATACATTAGGCATGAGGCTCCCAGCAGCCTGCGCAGAACAATGACTCCTGGTACCAGAGGACTAGACAAGAGGATCTCCCGAGTGACAGGCAAACGTGCGTGACCTCATCCGTAGAGCACGGGTGATCATGGGCCTCAGGGGGCTGTTTCTCGGAGGCTCCAGAGACAGAGGTGGCGCTGTGGCAGGGCGCGGCCGCTCTCAGCTACACGCGCAGGGCCAAGCTCACGCGGCGGCAGGCCTGGCTGGGTTTAAGTGGCGGCTCAGCCATCCCAGCATGCAGGTTAAGGGGTCCCCTCCCCTTGCGCCTCAATCTCTGCCCGTGTGCACAGAGCCACTCAGACGGACTCTCCCGTTTCCCTGGGGCTGAGCTGCTTCTGCCGGACACGGGGTTTTCGGCAGCCCGCAAGGAGAGCAGAGCATCCTCCCGTCTCTTCTGCACCTGCCTTCCCAGGGCACGCCAGCGACCTGGCCACGCGCTCCTGCACAGGGCCCGGGCTCCACGTGGGGAACCCGAACCTCGTCTCCGACACCGTTCCCACTCATGAAGACACACAGCGCGACCTGAAGAGGGCAGAGGCGCACACCAGACTCCGAGAGCTGGCCGCGGCGCATCTGAGCAAAGGCGTGGGCTGAGCGCGGTTCCCGCATTGTCTCGTTTCGTTCTCACAGTGGCCCTGGACGTACGTCCTGTTATTAACCTCGCACCCACCTTGCAGAGAGGGGAACTCATTTCAGCAAAGTTTCTCCCACAGGGTCTCCCTGCTTCATCCTCCCCGCCCCCCAGCTGTTTATTCACAGCACCCAGAGCGACGCCTTCCCGTGTGAATCAGAACGCGCCGGGTCCCTACAAAAGCACCTCGGTCGCGTCCCACCCGTGGGAAGCAACCTCCAGGATGACGCCGACGATCCCCCCTGCCTGGCCACACGGCTGAGCTGGGAACCAGATCCTCCCTCCACGGTCGCACCTTCAGATGAGACAGCAGCCTCTCTCCCTCCCTGCTTCCACTGGATTTCCCTCTCGGTTCCACTGGATGCTGCGGCCTGGAGCTCTTGGGATTCCCACATCGCAGAGCACTGTGGCACATGGCGGGGGTTGGGGAGACCTCCACCCTGTCCCACGCCTGCTGGATGCCAGCAGCTCCTGGGCCGGGAGTCTTCTCAACACACACTCAATGCTCCTCTTGTCTATTCAGAGTGGGGCCAGAGGCTGGACTAGAGCAGCCACACCCCGTGGAGTGTGAGCTCACCTGTGTCCCGAGACCAGTCTCCCTCCCCAGGTCAAGCTCACCTGTGCTGCACTCTCTCCCTGGAGGGCCCCGGCTCCTCTGGCTCTGGGCTCACAGTCTCCCGGGGAGCTAGAAGGGCGAGGTCCGCCTCCCTCCCTCCCTTCCCTGCTCTGGGCTCCCGCACACCTCTGCTCTGAGCGTGTGGCTCACTCCCCAGCGGGCTGGGAGCCTGTCGAGGGCAGGTGTGTAGGTGGGTGCCTGCGGCCAGTTCAGGGACGCTGGTCAAATCAAACCTCAGTACTGGAGAATTCCAGGAGTTCTCTCCTGGGACCACGGGAGGCCCTTGGGACATGGTGATGTGAGGTTGGGCTGAATGTGCCCCTTTGTCTTTGCCTGGCACAGCTGGCACTGTGTGCCCCCACCCCTTCCTCTGATCTGGCAGCAGCACCGATTGTGAGCGGTGTGACGCATGTCCTAGCAGGGCCCGCGGGAGAAGCAGCTGCTGTCCAGAGGATGAGGGCACCACCCAGCCACCGAAGCCGCCCCAAAGGCAGCATCTGCGAACAACCACATCAGGGACACAGATGCCACCCCTTGCCCAGGCCTGAGCCAGGAGAGGAGTTTGAACTAGACAGGGCTGTGTGAATTACCCTGCATTTGTCTAAGAAATCGTGGGTTGGACCAGATTTACCAGAAAGAGTAGCTACGTAGCCCGATGTAGGGCAGGCTGGGGTTCTAGAGCTGAGAAAATTAAATGTGCTCGGGAAATAAAGAGAGGTCTGCCTGCTATACTGGAACTGGCGTGGCCGTGAACGCCCCCTGGCAGTGCAGGTGCTCGCTGGCCCCGCAGGCTCTGCCCACCACTGTCCCACCCTGGTGTGGGGGCTGCCCACGGCCTGCCCTGGGCCCTCGGAGCACATGCAGGGGCCGGGCTGGCGGAGCTTGCCCATCCAGGACAGTGCAGCAGGTTGGGTTCAGGGCTCAGCAAGCATCGGGGTGCAGGAACAAGGACTCCAGAAGAGAACACACACAGGTTTGTGCAGACGGCACCGAGGCTGGCTGGAACGCAGCCACCAGCCTGCTACCGCGAGAGGCTTCTCCTGGGAGCAGATTCGCTTGGCACCTGGTCACGGTAATTACTGCTGAACTTTAAAACCTAACGCAGCAAAACCGCAAATATTTAACATGAGCTCCTCCTCCCGGGGGGCCTGGAGCAAACGGCCAGATTCACAACATGAACTCCCAAGTCTGCTTGCAAAGCAGATTAACAAAGAAGCCAGTCACAGCGGGACGCACGGGCCCCCCAGCAAGCGATGCGCCCCCGGCCCCCCGCCCTGCCTGGCGGAGGCCCGATCTGGGACTCTGTGGCACACACACGTGCACGGACCCCTGTGTGGATATGTGTGCATGGTCACAGGCTGTCAGGGCCCTGGAGCACACACCCCACATACACAGACACGGGCCCACGTCCCACATCCCCGAGCCACACACTCAGGGGCTCCTTGGTGGTGCTGGGAGCCAGCGTGGAGCCTCGTCCAGCCTCCTGGCTCAGCACAAGTGTGGCCCTGCCCTGCCTCTCTGTCCCAAGCCCTACAGATGGAGGGTTTCCGGAAGAGGCTGCCCAGGGTACCATGTGTTCCCCTGGCGGGAACGCAGGGTCAGCCTGGGAGCAGGGGTGGGAGAGGATCCCGGCTGCGGGACGCATGGCTGGCAGTGGCTCCAGTGTGACTCTGGAGGACGTGCGCCTTTGGCACAGAAAGGGCCTGGGAGTGGCTCAGGACCAAGCAGGGAAGGCGGCACCAAGGGCTGGGCCCTGGAAGGGGGTGGGGTGGACACACAGGAAGAGCAGGGGTGCGGGAGCCACCGGCAGGCGGGGTGCCCTTGCAGGGGGAGCAGCAGGCTGAGGCCGAGCAGACGGGCGGGACCTGGGGGGCCAGGCTGCTGGCACACATCGACCCCACAGCCCCCAGCCTGCTTCTAGCCCCTGGCCAGAGCATTCCCTTCCTGACTGTGGTCAGGATGAAGCAGCAAACCCGGACCCGCCTTCGCCGCGTCTGGAGCTCAGCACCGCTGTCGGGGAGCGTATTGGTTGGTGGTCTGTGCTCCGGGGAAACAGACCCGGCTCGTCCTGTTTCCCACTCAGAAGGGAGCTCTGGGGCTGCGTCCTCACTCCCCTCCCCCAGGCTCATGCTCGCATTTAGCGGCTCAGTGCCAGATCCCAGGGTGGCCTGGCGTGTAGGACCCGGTATGCAGCTGGCGGCCCTGCCCCCCTGCCCCCCGCACCACACCTGTGCAACGCACAGTCGTCTCAAGAGGTCAGTGGCCCAAGGGCCCTCTGCCCAGTTCACGAAGGCCTCAGGACAGAACCGATCAACTCAGACCCCGGCTCTCTGGGCTGCTTCTCTGGGCCACAGGGAACAAGACCACCTCCAGGCGAGAGCCATCAGTGGCCCCATCCTCAGTATCCCCAGTGGGCAAGTCCAGCTCAGCTCAGGACAACAGCCACCTAGACCCGTGGCCAGGCCCTGGCCCAGGCCACTCTGACCTGAGCTTCTGCAAAGCATCTACCACGACCAGACAAGGGGATGCAGGGGATGGCGCCACCCAAGGCCGAAAGCTCCAGCCTTTCTGGGGGCTCACGCTCACTGCTTAGACACCTCTGCGCTGAGACCCCTGGAGTCCCAGTCTGCTGAGGGCCAGGCGAGGCCCCCGGGGGAGGGAGCGTCCCGGGAGGGTCATGTCACCCACTTGCACGGCACGTGGAACACAGGAGGCGGAGGCCGGAGAATCGCCCCTGCTTACCAACGAGGAGGGGGCTCCCTCGGCTCAGAGCAGCGTGGGCGGAGGAGCTGGCGCTGCCGCCTCTGGGGCGCCGCAGAGGGCCCAGCAGAGCCCTGGGCCGCCGCAGTGACCAAGAGACGCTGGCCGTGGGGTTTTAATTTTCACCTTTCGCGAGTTTCATTACTAGGAATCTCAGGCTCTCAGAATGAGGGTCTGGGAGGAGCCCACACAGCGGGGACGGGGTGCTCCTGGGGGTGCCCCTGGGGCTCGGGGGGGGCAGATGTCAGCCTGGAGCCGAAGGGAGACGCCCTCTCCAGCAGGACCTCTCAGCCTCATCTAGAGTTCGTGGCACACTAAGCCACGGACACAGAGCCTCAGGGGTGTTCCCACAATCACACGCAGCCACGCAGCTCTCGAGACACCCACACCCTCGTGGCCCTCACAACAGCCTCTCCCCCACCACACACGAGCGCACGCGCGCGCACACACACACACACACACGCGCGCGCGCGCACACACACACACACACACGCGCGCACACACGCACACACGCATGCACACAGCTGCAGCCGCGCTGCAGACGGCTCCCTGCACTCAGGTGATCACGGCCTCCCGCTCCCTGCACCGTCTGCAGGGTCCCGCCTCCGGGGATCTGCCTTTGAGCAGCTGCAGCCTGGCCCCCGGCTGGGGCGTACCCAGGTGTGGCCACTCCCTCTGGGCCACGGCCCATCCCTGGAGCAGGCCCTGCCATGTCCAGGGAGGGGAGGCTCTGCTGGGGACCCCCCCAGGCCCACCGCTGCCCCACCCAAGCAGGCCTCTCTGTGCCATGTGGCCACGCCTCCACCTGCGGCAGGCCCTCCTGGCTGACCCCCTCCTGCCTGGGAGCTCCAAGGGTGGGGAGGAAAGGGGAGGCGGGGAAGGAGAGGGGGGCCGGGGTCTGGGCCTGGCCTCCACCGCCTGCCAGGCCATCCCAGGCAGATGCGCCCATTGTCTGGGCTTGCTCCTGCACACATGGGGGAGGGGCATCCTCGAGGCCGCAGACGCACATTTTAAGGTGTCTTCAATTATTCATGGAGGCTTGCGAGAGCTGCCCGCCTGCCGAGAGCAGCCCCGCAGCCACACTTTGCAGGAGGACTGCGTGGGGCTCCTCTGGCTGAGTCCAACAGAGTGTCCTCATCCAGGAAAGGGGGACCCTGGGGAAGGCGAGGCCCCTCCATGCTGCACCTGACCCGTGGGTGGGGGCCTGAGCCAGCACCTTGCCCTTCTTCAAGAGCCTGCACGGGGCCAGGATGGTGGAGGTGGCAGGCCACACACCCAGGGCACAGATACTGCCTGTGGGCAGGGTCTGTCGGGAAGCGGGGTGGACAATAGTGGAGGAGAGGGGCTGGGCTGGTTAAGAGGCCTGTGGCCAGGGGCCAGCGTCATCCAAAGCCCGAGGCCAGAGCCATGTGGGGCTGGGGGCACTGAGGAGCCAGGCCCAGAGCCCTGCAGTCTGAGCCCGTTAACGCCTGGGACAACAGACCTCACCAAAGGAGGGAAGCGCCCACTTTCTGTTCCTGCCCAGGTCCCACTCCCATCCACACCAGCGCCTTCTTCCCTGGGAAGCCACCCCTCCCCACTCTCAGTCCCTGCGGTTTAGATGGGACAACACACACCGGGAGAGGCATGTGATCCAGTTAGACCAACCAGCTTAGTCTCTCCCCAGCCACAGGAATTGGCTCAAGGATGGTCAGGTGACAAGTCTGGGGTGATAACAGAGGCCCAGAGCTGCTAGGGCCACTCCCCAGGGAAAGGCTGCCTGGGACTGAAGTCCACAAGGGGGAGAGCCGAGGCAAAGAACGGAGAAGGTGAGTTCTGATGACGCCAAGAGCACCTGGATACAGCCCTACCTGATGCTGTCACTTGCAACTGAAATGTTCCTGTCCAACCCAGGACCCTTTTCCCCAGAATGCCCTCTTCCCACGGGCACCTGCTTTCTCCAGCAGGAAGGGGAACAACAGGTGAGCACAGGGCTCCCATCGCCACTTCTCCCTTCCGGGCACCAGCCAAGATGGCCCAGGGTGGGGCAGGCTGCAGGGCATCCCATCTCCTGGAGAGAGGACTCAGGGGTAGCCAAGGGGGACGCAGTCACTGGCATGTACAGCAGCACTGTGATGATGAAGACAGGCCCCCGCGCATGCTTCCAAGTAGACACACATGCACACGGATGGACAGACATGTGCTCCTGTATGTCGGGCACGCACACTCCCGTGCATACTGACACGCACACGGACATCCATGCACACATACAGTCTTGCACACTCTCAAACACTCATATATGTGCACACTCACAGTGGGCTCATGGGCACATGCATTCAGCCTCCAGGCGTGTGCACACACAGACCTGTCACACTCACGGGCACGCGTGTGCTCACACACTCCCGCCGAGCCCCACACTCGAGGCAGGATCACGTGTAGGGGAGGAGATGTGAGCGAGGCTGGTGCCTCGGGGTTCCGCAGGGAGTGGGGCGCGGCAGCCTCCAACGCTGCTTCCTCGTCTGCAGCCCCCTCCGGGCACAGCGCTCGTCTCGGGAAGGGTGAGTACCAGGTGAAAAATGATTAGCTGCCACTCAGTGCTTGAGAGATGCAGACCCCCCCTCCGACTCTTAGCAAAGGACTGACACGTTATTGATCCACTTAGCGTATTCATATCGCAGCCGCAGAGCTGAGCAAGGACAAGCTAAAGAACAGCAAAGCAGGGGAGGAAAGAGTCGTGTCGGGTGAGGGGCGGGGGGCCGCCGCCAGCCTGCTCCAGTTCCCGTAGCCCTCCCGGGCCAGCCGTTATGCTTGGATGGGAAACAGCTGTTGCTCCCCTGAAGCCTCACCTCCAGTCACGCCCGCTCCGGGTTGGTGTCACCAAATGTGAATGCCCAGGCCAGGGAAGAGGGGAAGGGTGTGGCCAGGGAACAAGGAGGCGAGAAAAGCAGAGCCAGAGGGCAACCTGAGGACGAGACCGCAGGAACACCGGGCGTGAGAGCTGCAGGAAAAATATCAGCTTCCGGAGATGCTGTTGAGTTTTCTCTCTGTTTCCGGAGAGAATCTAGTCCATAGCAGGGGCTACGGCTTCAGTAATAAACCTTTACGGCTTTACTAATAAACCTTTGCTGAACCTCCCCTCACTTCCTTCCTTCTTATACTATTAATACAATTACCTACCCATCCATCCACCCGCCCACTCACCCACGCATTCACCAATCCATCCGTCCATCCACTCATCCATACACCCATCCACCCATCCATCCTTCCATCTGCCCCCTGACCCATCCACCCATCCATCCTTCCTTCCATCCACTCATCCATCCATCCTTCCATCCATCCACTCATCCATCCATCCTTCCATCCATCCATCCACCCACCCATCCATCCATCCATCTGCTCATTGACCCACCAACCCAATCATCCATCCACCCATCCATCCTTCCTTCCATCCACCCATCCACTCATCCATCCATCCTTCCATCCTTCCTTCCATCCACCCATCCATCCATCCATCTGCTCATTGACCCACCAACCCACCCACCCATCCATCCTTCCATCCACTTGACAGACATTTATTAAGTACCTAGCATGTGCGAGGCACCTATTGTGATTATGGGGGGTAGGATGGGGACAGGAAGGTGCCTGTGGGTGGACAGAGACAGGAAGAGCCCTGAGCCTGGTCCTGTGAGATGCCCAATCTTAGAGGACCAAGAGGGACAGAGAAAACTGAGGACAGACTAGAAGGTCATGAGCTGGCTCAGGACGCCCTCTGCTGGCATCAAGGTGAGCACGTCACTGGGGCCAGTGTTGAATAGGGACCTTGAAACAGTGGCGCTCCCGGAGAGGGTCCCCAGAGAGCACCAGCCTTCCCGGTAGGTCCTGTCACCTCCCACAAAGGGCTCCCTTGTGATTATGTGGACTTTGGGCTTCCTGTTTCCACAGACCAGGCAGATGTGGGACAAATGGCCTTGAACCTGGAGATGGCCCAGGTGCAGGCTGGGAACAGGCAGGGGGTCTCTCGTCAGACCACGCTGCGGCCACCCTGGCTTGGGCCAGGTCTGCGCACCACGCCTCCTCACGTGCAGGGCAGGCCAGCGCTGGCGGCCACTCTGCTTTCAGCAATGACAGGCATGGTCCTCACGGATGGGGACGCACCCCCAGCCCCAGCTCGCAGGTAGGCTGACCCCTGCAGGGGAGAGGAACTGAGGGGTGGGCTAGGATACGGGGGCAGGTCCTGCCCGGGCCCAACTGCGCAGGATTCTTTATGTTTTGAAAGTAAAAGAAAACTGCTGAGGTCCCCATGCCCTGAGGTGACAGTCAGGCTCGCCCATTTTTGGCCTCTCCCCTCTC
>RJWJ010049933.1:0-10067 GCA_004363605.1 Indri indri | reverse complement strand
GGATGACTTTGCTCTGACCAGTCCGGCCTGTGGCTTGTGTGGGCAGCGGCGGGCTGGGAGCCACCCAGAGATCCACGGCTGTGAGCAACGTGCACGGCTCCCCCACCGCCCCGGCTGGACGTGTCCACTGTCCCGGCCCCACCAGGCGCCCGGAGCCTCCTTCCAGCATCTCCCACTGAGGCCAGAAAAGCCGTCAGTGCGGAGCCGTGGCTTGTGGTGCACAGCGTAGGGGTCGGGGCCGTTCTGATGTTGGTTTTCGGTTGTTAGCAAACTGGCGCTGATGATTCTGGCCGTGCAGCGAGGTAGAGCTGAGCGTGGTGGTCAGCCCCGCACACCCATGCGGGCCGCGAGCCCAGCGTTTCTGCGCCGGCCAGACCGCCGGTGTGGAGTTTGCCCAGGTGTACCTTATGCCCGAATGCACCCGTCACTTTGGCGTGCCTCCCTCCCAGGTGCACCTCCCGCTCAGGCACGCCTCCTACTCAGGTGTACCGAATCCTCCCTAAAGCTGGGAAGGCGGAGGATGTCTCCATCTCACAGATGGAGAAACCGAAGCTCAGGGTGAAGCTAAGAGGTAGGCGCAGCGCCGTGGCTGGATGGGGATCGCGTTTCTCTTTGTCTGTGTGTACCTGGAGCAAAGTGTGCAATTCAGTCCGTTGTTGGGACTATTTCTGCAGCGCTGTTGCCGTGCAACCCGGTTCTGAGAGACCCAGAGGAAGACAAGGGGTCACAGTTCAGGTTTCTGGGACTGACCCTGGGAGAGCTCCTGTTTGGTGCAGGACCGAGGTGCTCTGAGGTGGCACCTGGCGGGCTTCCGCTCCTGGAACCCGGCACGGTTTTCTTTTAAAAAAAAGGATTTTTTTTTTTTTAAATGTGCATTTGCTTGTCTGTGTGTCTTTGTGTATGCGTGTGTCTGTGTGTCTGTGTGCGTGTGTCTGTGTCTATGTCTCTGTGTGTCCGTGCATGTGCGTTCAGCTTCCTGGCCGGGGCCTAGCAAGATGACGTTGTTGCTCAAGAGATCCTGGAGAAAGTCTCTCATCCGAAAGCTCCCGGGCACTTGTGGCTGTTCCCTTTCACTGCCCTGGCCTGTGGCTTCGCTAGAGCCCCCGGCGGGCACAGAGGAGCCCTCGTCTTTGGGGTGACGATCGGTGGAAGAGGGCTGTGGGGGAGCCTCCAGGCCCTCTGCACACTCAGACGGAGTCCGGTTTCGCTAACTAGGACCGGGGCAAAGAGAGTGGTAACTGCCGTCTGCGAGGATGCGGACAGGCCAGACGGGCCTGCTGTCCGGCCTGGTGATGAGTCACTTTCCCGGCAGTGGAAGTACAGACAACAGTGCATTTCCTCCACCATGGAGTCTGTGCTAACAGGAGAGGCAGCTCACTCAGGCCGCTGGAAGGTGCGGGGCAGACGTCCCAGCCCTGTGGCTGGAGTGGTTGCATGAGCTGCAAGCACCGGGCGCTCGAGCCAGCCCAGGGCAGGTCCCGTTTGCTCCCGTGACTGTGAGACGCGGCGCAGTCTCGAGGGCACCTGTGGCCCAGGCAGAGGATGGTGGAGGCAGCAGGGAGCTTCCTGCATGTCCGGCGTGGCCCAGGCCGCTGGGCCTGGCGTCCCCAGGTCTGTCGGGGTCCATGACGGGCTCCCAGCCGCCCTCCCTGAGCCCCGGGCACCCCCGTGACCCTGATGGAAGGGCGACCTGTGAGAACTGGGGAGGGGGTTTCCTCTCCCGGGCAGCATTGCCTCGTCCCCACGTTCAGCCGGCAAAGCCTTGTGCATCCTGCAAGACCAACCCCGAGATCGAGAGCTCCGCGAAGCCTTCTCCAGCCCCCGGCGGAAGCGGCCACACCAGCCCTCCCCCTTCCCAGGGGCACCTGGCCAGGGCCCGGCTCAGGGTGGGCTCTGGGAGAGGGTGGGCTGCTGGCACCAGGACCCTCTGTCTGCCACGCACTGCGCCAGACAGTCAACATCCACACGGGAATGATCTAGGTGCACATTTACATATAAACGTGTTTATCAAATACATGTGTTCACACGCAGCGGCCACTTCCCCCTGCAAGTTCACCAGCATCATCCGTGTTTATGAGCCCGGCAGGTGGAGAGTGCACAGCACCCCTGCCGTAACAGGGGGTCCCCCGCAGGCGAGGACGGGGCGCTTTGAGGGAGCTGCCACCTGGGCAGCGTCTCAGGGTCCTCGGGGAGCCCCTGGGCGGGGCGTGGACAGGAAGGGCGGCGGGAGGACAGCTGCTGCGTCTCTGGCCTCTCCCCCGCGCCCTGCTCAGACCCAGTCAACAGATGACTCAGCCTCCGGCCTCCTGCGGGGTCGTGGCCTCTCCCTCGGATGGCTGAGGGGGTCACGGCAAATCAGCTGCGGTTGGGGCTTTGGACTCCACACGCCTGACGTCACCTGGGCCTGGAACACAAACACAGTGACGTCACTGCAGATGTGGGCGTGTGCGGGTCCCAGCGCGCCTATAGCCTGCGGCTAAGAAACTGAGTTTTCTCCAGGAAGGAATCTTCCACATCTGGGAGGAATCAGCCCACTCAGGGAACACCACCTGGCTGTGCGTCGGCAGATGTGGCCTTTGTCAGGGACGGTCACTGGGTGGGGGAGGTGGGCATGGCCCGGCCCAGCCCGCGACACCGTGTTGTGAGCCAAGCGAACCTGGCCTCCCTCCCGGACAGGCCCCCACGGTCATCCGTGTGCGTGGCGGGAGTGTGAGGACGGGTTTGAGTCCAGGCCCAGCACAGCTCCTGACACGCAGGAGTGTGTCCATACTCGTCCCACTGTTGGCTCATGTCACACGTCTCCGTGGAGTGGCTGGTGCTTGCCAGGCACCGTCCCAGCTGCTGGTGACGCCTCAGTGACAAAACCAGGTCCCTTGTCTCAGGGTGGGGCGTGGTGGGAGGGAGGACAATTAATAGCCTGTAAAAGAGCACACGGCGTCGCATGTCGGAGAGGACGGCTGTCACGCGGGAGAATTGGCCGGCTGAGGCTGGACCCCCCAGACGGCTGCACCGGTCTCGCCTCCCACGTGGGGCCACGCGGCTGTCCCTGCCCTGGTGGTGCCTGTTGCTCCACAGGAGGCTCTGCAGCGGCCCCGTGGCAGGGCGACGTGTCGGGCCACGAGATGCTGGCCGTGGCCGCGCGGGTGGGCAGGCAGGGCTGCCTCCGTTACTCCGTCAGCGCGGCGAGCCCTGCAGCCCAGCCCAAACCCGAAACGCCGTGGGGTTTGTCCTGCAGGGTAGGTGTCACCTGGGGAGACCCGCCTCGCCCCTGCACAGGTGAGGGGTGACCGCTGGGACGGGCACGCGGTGCCTGGGACCAGGCGGTGGCAGCATGTCAGCGAGACCTGAGAGTCCCCACGTTTAAGGCGGAATCGAGGTGGCTCCTGACTGGCCAAGTGACGAGCAGGGGAGAAGGGAGGGATCAGGGAGGATGGACGGACTCGCCACTGACTGGACAGGAAATCAGGGCCCGTGTGCGACGTGGGCCACCGTGCATCCCGCCTGCCATGTGTTGGGTCCTGTGGAAGGTGGGGCATCGGGTCTCTTCTTTTTATTTTTAAAATTAAAAAAACTGAGACACAGAGAAAAGAAATACTAAATTTAGTAGCAAATTCTCAAGTAAATGAATTTGCCTTTAAATGACTCTCACATTTCCACTGTTGTCCTCAGAAGATAAGAATCAATAATCACTTTGATTAAGTCGCCATCAGTCTGGGAAGCCCCTTTGCAGCAGGTAAACAGACAGACAGACAGACAGACAGACAGGGGCATGGGGGGATGACAGCGCGAGTGCCACAGCCCTGTCCGGATGGCGCGATCCCAGGGAACAAGGTCCAGGGCCGTTCTGGTCCCTTGCCCAGGGTGCCCAGGGTAGGGGATGTCTGGCTCTCAGTCGATGGTTCTGGAAGCTTCCTGGAGGGAGGAGCCTTGGCTGAGCTGAGACTTGGATGCTGGTTGGGGGTGGGAAGGGCGGAGAGGAGCCGGCCGAGCCCGGCAGGGAGGATCCGGGGCTGTTCCTGGGGGAGACTCTGGCGGCTGGAGAAGGACAACATGGGAAGGGAGGGCCGGCGTGGAGCTCAGGGCGCCGGGCCTCCTGCAGGGGTGGAGAAGGGAGACACAGCCGGGGGGCGGCGGGGGGGGGGGGGGGGGGGGGGGGGGGGGGGGGGGGAGGAGGCGGAGAATCCCCACGGGAGCCGGGAAGCCTTGGAGCCATCAGAGGGCCACGGCCCTGCCACACCCGGACCTGGGAACTGTGGCCTCCGGAGCCGTGGGAGGATACGTGTGTCGTTCCAAGTCGGCCCATTCATGAGTAAAGCCGTTTCATGCATAAAACGTGTGAACAAGGACTCTGGCTTCGCGTTCGGGCGGCCCAGAACCGCGCTCCTGGAGTGCCCGGCGGCCAGGCCTCTGCTGTAATTGTCTGTGTTTCTCCTGCTGAAGAAAAGGCACCGTCTGCCCAGGAAGCGGCTGCGCAGGGCTCCGTGGCTCTGCTGACCTGGAAACCGAGGCAAAGACGTCTCCCAGACGACGGTGAATTTAGGTTTTCACTATTTGAAAAATCACTCTGAGACCAGGAAGGAAGACGTCCACAGCTTTCAGAGGAAGTGTCTTTTCCAAAAGGACGGGGTCTTCAGGAAGCAATTGTCTCTCCTAAAACGGACCTGCAGACGCTGTGGCCTGTGTTGCCAATGCTCTGCGTCAGGTGAAGCGTCCTGCATGCAGACGGTGCTCCGTGAATCCTCGCCAAGCAGCAGCCCCGTGCACAGCACCGGCCAGGAGGGCGCCGGCCCGGCTGTCACCCAGGAATGGGAGACACGGGTGACCTTACGAACCGACAAGGCCTAACAATGTCGACAGGACACTTTAGCCAACAGGAGCAGATGCACGTTCTTCCCTAGCGTGCACGGAGTGTTCCACGGAAGGCACCGCACGCCATCACGTGAAACCGCAAGTGCAGCAGGACAGGAATCGCGGAGAGTGGCTCCCCAACCACAAGGCAGTGACATCAGACACGAAACAGGAGGGAGTCTGAGAAACTCACAGACAGCTTGAGATGAAACTCTCTAAACAACCGAGCAGTGAGGACAAAAACCACGGAGGGATTAGGGTTATTCTGGGGTGAACGAGGTTGGAAACAGGACACCCCAAACCGCGGGACTCGCTAACGCGGCGCTCGGAAGGTGATCGCAGATGTAAACAGCCGTGCGTATTAAAAAAGATGATCTTAAAAGAGAACTTAAATCAATAACCCGACCTCCCACCGTAAGAAACTAGGAAAAGAAGAGCTAAGCCCAAAGCAAACTGAGGGAAGGAAAAAATAAAGATTACAGGGAAAATAAATGAAATAGAGTATAGAAAAAACTAGAGAAAATCTACGAAAGGACTCAGATTACTAAAAGCTGCTGCAAAAATTCAAAACAAAACACTAGTGAATCAGATCCGAGGACACGCACCACGCTTGGGTAGGATGTGCCCCCGACAGGTGGACAAACAGGTACCAGAACAGTCCAGAAATAAACCGGGCATTTCCGGCCAGTCGATGTTTAACATCAAGAAACTCAAACTCTTCACCGAGTGGTGCCCTGACAATGCCACATCCGCACACGGAAGAGCGGAGTTTGCCTGCCTGCGCCGCATAAAAAATTAATTCACAGTGAGCCAAAGACGGAAGCATTGGTGCTAAAACTGTGAGACTCTTACGAGAAAGCTGAACTGTAAATTTTTCTGTCTTGCGATTAGGCGATGGTTTCTTGACTGCAACACTGAAAGCACAAAGAACAAAGGGAAAAATTAGATAAATTGGACTTCATCGAAATTTAAAACTTTGGTGCTCGAAGGACACTAGAAAGAAAATGAAAAAGCCACCTACAGAATGGGAGGAAATATTTGTAAATCTTATCTCTGGTAAGTGACTAATACCCAGAATATATAAAGAGCACTTATAACTTAACAACAAAGGACAAATAATCAAATTTAAAAATGGGAGGATGGATTGGAATAGATTTTTCTCCAAACAAGATATGCAAATAGTTGATACGCAGGTGAAAAGATACTCGACGTAACTAGTCCTTAGGGAAACGCAAACCAAACCCTCATGAGACGCCACTGTACACCCTCGGGATGGTTGTAATAAAACAGACAAGTTGGTGAGGACGTAGAAAAATCAGAACCCTGGTTCCTTCCCAGTGGGAACGTAAGATGGTGCAGCCACAGCGGAAATCAGGCAGGTCCTCAAAAAATTAAACCCGGCTACGTGCGGCCCGGCAATGCCTTGCCCAGTCTCACAAAAACGTGCGTCTGTACGGACTTGTCTACACAGGACTGGCTCCCACACGGCGCCCATGCCGGTAGGCGCACAGGTGCGCGCATCACTGCGGACCGGGCCGGTGGGCCCCAGCAGTGGCAGCTCCCTTTCCTCCTCACTGTTCCAAACGCGTCCCGTGGGCCCCGGGTTCCGGCACATGCTGGCCTCTGCGGGCTGCGTTAGTTTCAGAGAATATCGCGTGTGGGAACAAGCTGGTTTTGCTTCTAAGACCCATAGCTGGTCAGACTTATTAAGTTCCTTTAATTTTTCACGTGTTCTATCTATTAAATTAATAATTTTAATATGTGGTTACCTGTAAGTTAGTTTATGTGTATAGTTTATTTCTAAATAAAATTGTAAAAACTCAAAGTTCACCATTTAGAGCAAGATAAGTGCGCATTGACGAACTTGCCACTTGTGTCTTCCGTCTCAGACCCTGTCCTGGTCCGGCCCGGCCGCGGCCTCAGGCTTCCACGAGTTGGGCCCTGGCCCCGGTCTGCAGGGGGTGCCACGCGGGTGTTTCGGGCACCACCTAAGCTCTAGGTGTTTCCGAGGCACCAGGCTCAGAGAGATTCCCTTTTTCCTTCTTCTTGTTCATTATAAGTCCACGTGCTACAGTGGAAAAATAATACTTGTTTCTGAGATTTCTGTTTGAGACCTGCTTACCACCTGCCTGACTCTTGGCAAGTCACCATCTATTTGGGCTTAATTTCTCTACGACCGGTATTTGCAGAGTCCTAGGAGACTTCTAAGAGCTCCAACTGCTGAGCGGACACCTCTTGCCTGACATTTAACAAATGAAGATAGAATATTAAGTCCCCGCACCACGACCTGAACAGATGTGCTCGTTGGAACTCGTGCCCAGTGACGACCTGGCTGAGGAGCAGGTAAGAAGTGGAGCCGGGAGCTCCCTGACTGTGGGAGGGTGAGACCCCAGCACAGGCTCGGCCGCCGCCGCCCCTTGCAGCTCTGGGACAGCCTCCCGCTCGGGGCTGCGAGGCCAGAACCCTGCTCACAGGGAGGAGCAGGGACCGGGTGGCCTGAGCCGGCATCCGCGGCTGGGCGCGTCCATCACTCTGGAGTCTGTGAGGACCCAGCAGCTTTAACAAACACAAGCCTGGGGCGCCAGGAGGGCGCGTCTCACACGGAGGTGAGGGCCCAGCCCGCGTGCAGGCAGTTCGGCTGCGTCACCCCGCTGCGCAGCCATGGCCGGGAGCCCCGCACACCACAGACATTCGTCTCTCACGGTTCCGGAGCCTGGAAGTCCACGGTCCAGACGTGGCGGATCCGGTGTCTGGTGTGGCCCACTCTCTGTCCTCAAGTGGTGGACGGGGCAGGGCGTCTTGGGTCCCGTCCACAAGGGCACGACTCCCACCAGGTGGCTCCACCCTCGGGACCTCAGCACCTCCCAAGCCCCTTCCAACAGCAGCACGCGGGGTGAGGACTCCGACACGTGCATCTGGGGACAGAGACCACAGACCCACCTTTGTGTCTCACTTACTATGTCTGTGTAAATCACACGCACGTCGTTGGCCACGGTCCAGTAGATTCACGTCCTTCACGGGAGAGCTGTAGCAACAATACGTGACATCTGTCTATCGTGGGAATAACTGAGCAGTCGGACTTACTCGTTTGCCAAAGTCTTTCACCCTCCACCGTTTCTGTCTTCTACTGCACGTCACGCGACGCCTACGCCGTGGGCAACACTGCATGAGTCTCACGAAACCCAATGGTTTTCCCCCAGATTTGCCCAAAGTGCGTCCCATACAATCCGATTTCATGGAATTATTACTAAGTGTTACTTTGATGGACATGCACTGTCCCTAAACCTGAGTGACGTGTCTGGGCTATCCAGGTCTTCCAGAACCTTCCAGCATGGAGGCCGGCCAGGGGCTGGTTCTGTTTGGGGCCAGCCACCTTGCGCCTACAATCCTGGAGGTGTCTCTGGCGTTGGCGGCAGCGAGGCTGGTCACGCTTGAGTTAATCGCGGAGGCCACTTGGCCGGTACTTCCTGGGCTCTCGGACGTCTCAGCCCTGGAGTTCACTGCCCCTCGTCTGTTCTGGCCGGTGTCGGACCGGCCTCGGGAACACTCAGCTGTCACAAGACAGCAGGAATTTCTGCCACCAGCTGGGACCACAGAGCCGCTGGGAACCGGCCCGGATGCAGCTTCCCAGCCTCGGGGTGCGGCAGCCACCGCTGATTCTCAGCCACCACGCGCCGTCGTCTGCACGTCCTGCAGCTCCAGCGGCCGAGACACCCTGACGGCGCAGCGGAAAACTGCCAGGGTGATGGGACCGGCTCCGCGTGGTGCGGCCAAGGGTGCACTTCGCTCCTCGTGGGGGAGGGCACCTGGGGGTGAGCCCGCGAGTTCCCGCCAGCTCCGCAAAGCTGTCCACTCCCGGAGCATTTCTCCAGCCAGTCCCCCCGCGAAGCCCGAGGCCCACCTGCTCCCTGACGTCCCCTACCTCTGGGCAGCACGCCCGGTTCCACGTACCTGCCGTGAACATTTCGGTTTTCCTCCCGCTGCTCCCCGCTGCTGTGTTCATGCTTCCATCTCAGCACGCCGGGCTCACACGTGAAGGTGTCAGTTGGGCGTCTGTTCCGGGGGCACCGACCTTCCCTGGCTGCTGCAGGAGACAAACGCAGCGCCCGGCGGGTCACCGCAGACTCCTCCACGCTGGGCAGCTGGGCCCTGAGTGCCTGCTTCTTCCTGCCAAGGCGGAGCTGGTGCAGCTGGGCATGGGAGCAGCAGGTGTGGCTCTGACCTGCACCCACTGGGGTCCCGCCCACTCGCGTGGCCCCTGCAGACCCCAAGGCTGCTGTGCTTGGGAGCAAGTGCCCCCTGGGGAATGCACGGCTTTGCCAGGTCCAGGTGACCTTGGACCCTTTCAGCTTCACTTGCCACCTTAAGTACCAGAGAACTCATTTCACATTAAGGTTTCTCTCTAAAACGCATCTTGGGGGACCCCACTCCCCACCCCTGCCCAGCACCGCCTGCCTGGTCCTGCCTCCCCGTGCCAGGGCGCCCACACGCCCTCCATACAGAACACACCTGGGGGAGAGGGGACACGTGAGCTGCCTGGATCCGTCTGTGGTTGTGACACCCGTGGGGGCTCCCGGCTTCACGTGGGTGCATGCCAGGGATGGGACGGAGCATCTCACGCCGCTCGGGACGGCTCCGCAGTTACCTGGGCAACACGTCAGCCATGTTTGGGGAAAAACCCCTGGATTATCTTATTTTCCCTTAATGCCCTCTAACGACTTCTTGTTGCTTAAAGAATAAAATCTGAAATCTTTCCTTGTGGGGTTCTGCTTCCTTCCCCACCTGCAGCTGATCCCCCCACCCCTGGTGCCATCCGCAGCCTCCCCCAGGTCCCTCGGCAGGACCCGCTGACCCTGTGGTTTGCTGAGCCCCTGTCTGGAAGGCTGGTCTCTGGGCTGGACCCTCCCGCACACCCCGGCCCAGCAAGGCTTCCTCCACGGCACCTCTCCCACCTTCCAACCCAAAGTGCCTCCCCCTGCTGGGGTTCCGTCTCCCAATACTTCCCTCTGCAGCATTTACGCCAAGCTGAGCTCACGCTCCGCATCATCTGCTTGTGTTGTATGACGGCTCGCGTTTGGCCGCTGAACTCCCAGGTAAGAGTGGATTTTTACAGCAGAAAGCCCAAGCCAGAGTCACTGTAGAGAGGCCACTGTGAGCTTTCTCCCATTGGTCGGGACGCCTGGAGGTCGGGGTTCGGGGCTGGTGTGGCCCGTGTCCTC
>RJWJ010049932.1:0-10082 GCA_004363605.1 Indri indri | reverse complement strand
CAAAGAGTGCAATGCGCACCACCCGAAGGATGGACATATTTGAAACTTGGACTTGGGGGGGAGGGGGGGCAAGGGAAACATACGTAACCTAAATATCTGTACCCCCATAATATGCTGAAATAAAAAAAAAACCACAATGAGATATCACTTATCTCTAGTGAGACTGGCCTTTATCAAAAAGTCTCAAAACAATAAATGTTGGCATGGATGCGGAGAGATAGGAACACTCATACACTGCTGGTGGGACTGCAAACTAGTGCAACCTCTGTGGAAAGCAATATGGAGATACCTTAAAGAGATGCAATTAGAAGTACCATTTGATCCAGCAATCCCATTACTGGGCATCTACCCAAAAGAACAAATGATACTCTATAAGAAAGACACCTACACCGAATGTTTATAGCAGCACAATTCACAATTGCAAAGATGTGGAAACAACCCAAGTGTCCATCAATACATGAGTGGATTAATAAAATGTGGTATATGTATACCATGGAGTACTATTCAGCTTTAAGAAACAATGGTGATATAGCACCTCTTGTATACTCCTGGATAGGGTTGGAACACATTCCACTAAGTGAAGTATCCCAAGAATGGAAAAACAAGCACCACATGTACTCACCATCAAATTGGTATTAACTGATCAACACATAAATGTACATATAAGAATAACATCTATTGGATGTCGGGCAGGGGGGAGGGGAAGGGGGAGGAGGAGACGGGTATATGCATACACAAAGAGTGCAATGCGCACCATCCGAGAGATGGACGTGCTTGAAACTCGGACTCGGGGGAGAGGGAGGGTAAGGGCAACATACGTAACCTAAACATCTGTACCCCCATAATATGATGAAATTTTTTAAAAAAAGGAATAGCTACTATAAAAAAAAACAGTGGTAATAATTTATATTTCCATCACAGATTATGCTAATTCCTACACTTCTCACTACACCTTTATTAGCATAGTTTATTGTCATTTTTCTGTCAATTTTTGTGACATTTTATTCTATAAAGATATAATTTGTTGTTAAATATACATGTTATTTCCATCTGATATTAAATATTTTTTCACATTTAGTAGCCACTTACATTTATTCTTTTGTGAATTGTGAATAATGGCCTTTGTTGATTTTTTTTTTTCTCTCCTGGGGAAGGAACTACACAAAGGCATGAAAACCAGGAGGCTGAGGTCATGGAGCTGCCTTCCAGTCTGTCTGTCACAACCATCTCAAAATCAGTTCAGGTCCCTTAGTCTGACCTATTCCTGAGTATAAAATTACTGATGTTATTAATAAAAAGGCCACAAGGAAGGATTTATTTTTGGAGCACTATCAAGGTGCTTCGTGCTCCTCATTCTACTCCCTGTGGAAAGACAGAGACAGAAAGGGTTTCCCCTCATCTTCAGCCAAGGTTGGCATGTGTCCCCTCATGTTATGAGGAGCTGAGCCTAGAAGCTGCCTCAGGTAACAGAGGAGAGAGGGCCACCCTCAGCTTGACCACATTACCCCCAACTTAGGAGGGACAGAGTATCTCACAGGGCAAATGGGGCCACGTGGAAGTGTCCTGACTCCTGCACAGGTGACTGCTTAGACGGGTGACATGCAGCCATTGGGAGGGCCAACTGCCAGATGTGCAGTGGCTAAGAGAGGGCTCAGAAGTGGCTGGCAGAGGCAAACCATGGCACATGTCAGGAACTACCCTACTCGGGCTCCAAATGGTGGTCCTTCCAAAAATCTATGAGAGCTCCTCACAAGAGAAAGAATCAGCATACCCAGAGAGCACCATCTTGTAATCAGCACTGTGCCAGTTGACAAGACCTTTCCTGTCCCTGTCTGTCCTCCATCCCTCTCTTCAAGGAACCAAAGCATGTAGTAAATCTAACAGGAGCAAGATCCTCAACAGCCTAGAAGCCTATGGCATCCTCTGCCCCTATTACCAGAGCTATCTGGTCCTAGTCGAGGGAGAAGGGAAGATAAAACTTTAAATGAAACTTAGAGTTTTAATTTTACACTACACTGGACACAACAATCACTAAAACAAAGGTGTTTTGTTATCATTAAAGTGATTGAAATGCATTTTTAAAAATCCCAGCGTAACTGGAAACTTTAAAACCTTCCCACGTTTTTATCCAAGGGATAGGAAAGAAACAGTCTGCAAAGCCAGGGTCAAGGGTCTGCAGAGAGAAAGAATAAGGTGATTTTCTGCCTATACTCTATCAACAAATTAAACCATCTGCAAATAATGGTACATGTGTCTCCTCATTTTATATAAATTTCATTTCTGCGTTGTATTTTATGTGTTGCTAAAAATCATAAAAACAAATTATCAATGGTGATATAGATGGGGTAGGTATTATACTTAATTTTTAACTAGACTTTGTCTAGTGTTTTGACCTTGAGAATGATGTTGGCTTTGTCTTTAGAAAGATGTCGTTTGTGGATTAAGTAAATGAAATGCTATTCCTAGTTTTATAAAAATTAGATCAAGAATGGGCATCTATTTTGGTAAAGGCCATCACTTAAAGATATTTCCACACCCAAAATAGCAACTCTTTCCAATGTTTAAACACTCTAGTTGATGAATAATTTAAACTTTATATTATAAATTCTGTCTCTATGTTTATGTTTTGCCTGAAATTGAGGTATAAAACATTGTCAGCTCTTACCAATTTTTAAGGCCCATATAAAACTAATAAATTGACTAATAGGACTGTTAATCATTAGAGTTGTATTATATATATATTCAATTTTCAGAAAAGGAGAAATGACAGATTTTTTGAAGAATTCTATAATCACAATAATAGCGGCTAACATTTTTAGCACTTGTAAACATTTAGTCAGGAATAAGGTAATCACCAGGGACCAATATATGTTTGCTGAAAATAACACAGGTCAAATTAACCAACCTAATTCTCTTTTTTTGATAAGGTTGTTAAATGAAGGGAATTTGATAAACTGAGTGAATGCAGATTTAACGAATTTATCTACTAGGTAAAGCCTCTCATGATGTTTTTCTAGGTGAGATGATGAAATATGTATGGTGGCATAGATTTGCAGCTATTTGAAATTAAAGGAATTATCAGAAGAGGATCTTTTTTTTTCTTTCTTTCTTTTTCTTATACTGCAACTTGAAGTCACAGAAAAGGATCTTAGTCCTTCCCAGTGAATACTTATGTCAGTTATTGGGATGAAAGTATAGGAGGCATTTGTGCCAAACTTCAAAATTTCACAAAGCTGGAAAAGAGAAGAAATCAAATGGCCAAAAATTGTTTAAAAATCAAAATTTTAAATGATCTTAATAGCTTGAAACAGAAGGTAGAAATCTCAAAAAACAAACTGTAAGATAAAAAGTGAGGTCTTACATAAATCTATCACTCAGTATAGGATGAGGAGACTGGCTTGGCAGCTGTTCACATCAACGCCATGAACAACAGACATTTTCTAAATGTCCTAAAGCAGAGACTTTTGGTCAATACAGAGTGGCCTCGTGTGGGTGTCAGGGGTTGTTTCCAGGAAGCAGGTAGCAAAGTAGAGGTAAAAGGACAGGATGTTTCCCAGCAGTGTCCTGGGAATCAACACCCCTGGGAGGGTGGGAAGGAATCAGAAGCAGGAAAAGGCCAAAGTGAAGCTACGAAGCGGGCTCAGTGGTTGCCTTGACCAAACTCATGGTGAGCCTCAGGACTAAATGGCTCCGCAGCAACGCCCGGAGTTGGGCCAAGGCCGCCCAGCCTTTATACTCCTGCTTTAATCAGTCACTGGATGCAGGCCGGCCAGGGAAAGAAAGGGGCATGACCTTGGAGGAGGTGGCTTTCTGCAGCTGAGGCAATCCCCGAAAGGGCTGACAGCTGAGGACCATCTACAGCCAGCACTGCCGGCAGCTGGGTCAACAAATCCTTCAGCGAAAAGGTTTCTGGGCCGTGCATCGCAGTGTCCACCACAGTGGGAAACCCAGTGCCTGCTCCAAACCCATAGAAATGCTGGGGAGAATATATTTTTCAAGATGTTTATAATACATGGTTAAGAATAAAAAAGCAAGAAGGGATGCCAAAAGCGAAGAACGAACTGACAGGCAAAGCACAAGAACCAGATATATGCATGAGCAGAATATGATTTCGAGTTCACTGAGGAGGAAATCAAGCCTTTAGGCTCTGTTCCCAGTCCTCCACCAGAAATGAGAACCCCAAACTCATGCCAGTTACGGGTGTGTGGTCCAGATTTTTACTAGTCTCAAGGTGAGACAACCCTATTATTAACATAAAAATTGATATAAAATTGGTTCTGTGTATAGAGCCTCAGCAGAGGAAAAATTCAAAAATACCCAAGAGATGTTTCCACGCCCGGCACAGCTGAATGTCCCACGATAAACACCAGCTGAAGATGAGCTCACACATCCAATGAGGATGATACGAGGGAGAACTTTCAAATGCCAGAATCGACAGAACTTAGAACATTCTGAAAGAGACTTAAAAATAATGTTTAAAATATTCACAGACATAAAGAAAGGAACAAGATCCTAAAAGCAAATAGATTAGGGAAAATCACAAATAGAAATTCTAGAAATTAAAAGTACAGACATCGAAATTTTTAAAAATGTATTGAATTGCAAAATTTACACACAGACATGACCTGGGATGCAGCACAGAAAACTGAATTCATGGAAAATCCGAAAGTGTCTGTTATGTTCAGGGAATCCTGTAAGATGCCTAATAACCCTCTTCGTTCATTAAATATTTATTGAGTACTTACTATGTGCCAGGTATTGTGCTAGACATTGGTAATACAATAATGACCAAGAAAGAGTAACATTTATTTACTCAGAAGATTTATATTGGCTTCTCCAAAACACGCAGTCCATGCTTTTCTAATCGATGACACCTACAAAATTAAGTGAATAAACTAAATGATAAAGGTAAGAAGAGCTATGTGGTAGTCTTGGGCTATGTCAAGATGATGAGGAAAAATCGGTCCCACTATGCCTTTAATTAGTTAACCATATTTGGAATAATGTTATCCTTTCCTGATACCACAATTTAACATTGGATGTTGAAAAATTATAGAGAGTCCAGACTTAGGAAACGAAGATATAGAATAGTCTGGAACATATGTCATTTCAAAAATAGTCGATGGGTGCTCCACCTAGGAAAGAAGAAAATAAATAGGTACAAAACCCTCCAGTACTTTCCAACCCTAAAATATTATGATTCGGCTCAGGGCTTCTATATCATAGATTAACTGTTCACTTCTTTCTTCCCCCAGCAACACAGACTATAGTTTCCAGCTTTCCGTCTGGTTAAATGAGGTCATATGACTGAGTTCTAGCCAAAGGAATGGGACAAGAAGTGCTGTGTGCCACATCTAAGCCTGGGTCTTAACAGCCTCACACAGGCATCTATACTCTTTGACCATCTGCTGACTTGGTGCAGAAGGCATTGACCTTCAAAATCAGTGCTGAAGAGGATGGAGCTACAAGCTAGAAAGAGCCTTGGTTCCTGAGTCACTGCATGGAAAAAAGCTTCCATCAGTTAGGTATAGTTATTTTGGACTTTACATGATCAAGAAATACACTTTTATCCTATCTGAGCGATTACACATTTTCATTTTTCTTTTTTTTATAATAGCTAACATTACCCTAATTAATACAATTTCTTTAAACAGGGTTCCCCATCCAATTTTCATTCCTGGTTCCTGGCTAATAAATCTAATTAACTCTATTTACTACAATTCTATTGTCCCTAGGGAGGCACTCTTGCAGGAAGAAAAGCTTTGTCCCTACCTAAAATTCTTCTCGTCATAGAAGTTGGTACATCATCTTGTCACTGGTCCAACTTCTCTCAAGAGGAGGGTATTTCTTACTTATTCTTCATCACCAGAAATTAATTTAAGTGTTTGCCTATTGACCACACTTGAAGGCTCTTTTATGATCATGTTTATATCCTCAAGAACTATCACAGCGCTAGGTATACAACTGGTGATAGTGGATTGAATCAATAAACAACAGAGGAGAGTTACAAATGTGAAGCTATGCCTTTGATCTCTTTGGATCTTAATGAGAAAACCAAACAGAACAATATTTTACAAAAATAACCCAGTGAGCTATAGATACAAACATATGAAACATATTTCCATGCAGGTTACGTATATCTATGCACATTTCCATGTAAACAGTTCGATTTCAAATCCGTTATTTCTATGTATAATGATAACGGCTTCCTTATTTATTCTCTGCGAGATCGAGGAAACCTGAACATGTAGCTATTTTTAAAGTACACACAAGGATTCCCTTGAGCAAATGGTCTCTCACTAAATTAGTAAATGAGTAATGGTAATGAGATTACTCTGGGAATAGCACATGTCAGAAAATCATAGTACTCAGGAACAGAAAACAAGCAACCAAGCCTTTCAGGAAATCTTGATCTTCTGCTACTGAACAAACACATCTGTCCAGCTCAAGGCCAAATATCTAATCGATCCCTGATTTTTATGAGCAGAAATAAAAAATCTAGGCAATGCTAAGGGTAATGCATTCTTACCTTTTCTGGGATCTGCACTGGAATGAGAAACAAGAGAATGGGAAGAAAATATGGCCTTCGTTATTTTCAGAGACAAAGAGAAAATGCCAGGGTTTGCTAAAAGGAAAACATCTAATTATGGTGCATCTCAACCAATTCTGTAGAAACCTAAACCCACCCCCCTTTGGACTGTTCGCCCTTCTCCTCTTGCACAGATCACATTGTGCGTGCAGTAGCTAAGCATTTCCCATCTGTCTTCTCCTCCTCACATGAGATTCGTGAGGACAGGAATCACTGTCAGCCACACATTTGGTCCCAGGGACTTGGGACTTGGGACTTGGCACAATCTGAGGCTTCAGTAGGTGTTTATTAAATGCTTGTCAGACAGTCTTGGAATTCGCCTAAAGGTATCAAGCCAGTTGTGATTAATTCTCTCCTGGTTATAAGTAGACTTGGAGGAACAGAGCACAAAAAGAATCAACAGTTGCACAATGTCTTTTCTGACTAGGATGTAAGTCCCATGAAAACGGGAATGCTGGCCATCTTATTCAGGGCTGTGTCACCAGCATGCTCTCAATAAGTACTTGTTGAGTAAATGAATGACCAGGCTCATGCAATCCTTTGAGAAAATTTCATTCAATAAATAGGCTTATCATGATGAATCCTTGACATTATCACTTCCCTAATTCTCTCTGTATGTTCACAGCTCGGCAAGTGGCTTCTTGCAACGTATTCGTTTGCTATTCATACCATAACAGATTCCCAAGAATTTGGCAGCTTAAGAGAACATTCACTTATCATCTCACAGTTCCATAGATCAGAAGACCCAGTAGGCTCAGTGTCTCTGCTCAGACTCTCCCAGGCTGAAATTAAAGTCAGCCAGGCTCCAGGGAGAATTCACTTCCAGGCTCATTCAGGCCATAGGCAGAACTCAGTTCCGTATGGTTGTAGGACTGAGGCCCTCATGTCCTTGCTGGCTGTTGACCAGGGCTCACACTCAGCTCTGATGCCACCCACATTCTGGGGCTGATCATCTTTAAAGCCAGAAATGGTGGCTGAGTCCTTCTCATGTTCCAACCTCTTCCATCCCCCTTTCTGCCTCATGTCTCCTGCCTTCTTTTGATTTGCTCTCCTGCTTTTGCTCTTCTGCTCTTAAGGGCTCATGTGATTACATGGGCCTACAGAGGATCTCTCAGTTTGAAGGTCAGCTGATTAATAACCTTAGTTCCATCTGCAAAATCCCTTCACAGCAGTACTGAAATTAGCGTTCGATTGAATAACTAGGGAATGGGAATTCAGGGAGATTTCTTTAGAACTCTGCCTACCACACTCAGAGTGAGCAAATGAAACAATGCCCAAAATGATAGCCAGTCTTTATGTAACCTCATCTCAGAAGTGACATCAAGGAGAGGGGAGCACACAGAGCCTTGAACTAGTTGTCAGGGATAATTGGGGACCATCTTGGAGGCTGCCTACCACAGAAAGGAAAAGTAATTACATCGTATTGTCTGATTCAGCTATTAAAAATCATTTATATAATCATAATAATAAAAATACTGAACATTGATCTAAGCGAAATTATCATAACATTATACTGAGAGGAAAAGAATAGAATAGGATAGGTGTTTGATAAAAGAAGCAGAAAGAAAAAAGCTAAGCCATCCTAGTTGATTGAGGAGAATCAATATAAAATACCTACAAGTGGTAAATCAAGAAGTAGCACTAAGTACGTTATTTAGAAACATGAAGGTGAAATGTCAAATAACCAGGTAAAAAAGGTGAAAGTGCTTCTGGGATGGGGAAATGTCAGCACGGGGGGTGTTGCATATAAGGATGGCTGTCTTTTATAACAAACCTTATAGAATTCTTGGACTCTTTAAACCATATATGCATATGAGTTTGATTAAAGTAATGGGGGAAAAACAATAAAAAAGAAGCATGCGGAGACTTTCCACAGAAAATTGTGAAATTGTTGTATCCAGTGAAAAAAATGTGATGCATCTCTAGCTGAGAGAGTAAATCTTTTGGCCCAAGAAATACAAAATAGGATGCAGATAATGAAGACAGGCCAGAATCAATTCAGTGGGACCACAGCTGTCTGTCCAGCTGCACCTTTAAGCCAGCCGACCTTCCCCATCCTTGAGGCCTCTCCTTGCTGCCACTGTTGTTTTCTAGTCTGGCTCAGCTGCTTCCTGAGGCTTGGTTTTATTTCTAGCTATCAACCCAGCTCCTAGCCTTTGGAATCTTTTTAATGTTAATTTTACCGCTTTTTGTTATTTGAAAGACACTTAAGCCTGTTCCTAGGTCAAGCTCATTTCCACCATAGGACTCTGCCCTTGCTGTTCTCCTGCAGAAGTTCGCTATAGCTGGATGGATCGTCCTCTGGCTGTCTCGTCCTTGTTATGCATGTTTCCTTCCAACGTTTCCTTCTCAGAGGCTCTCTCCTACCACCCAAACTGAATGTGCCCTCTTTTACAACGCCATCAGTGTTAATCGCATCACCTCATCTTGTTTCATTCCTAGCATCTGAAAAAATGCAAAATTATCTTGTTCATTTATAAAAATAAATAGCTTTCTTTGTTTTATTAACCATGGTATCCCTCAAGCCTATATTACAAGTGTCTGGCATATATCAGTCACCCAACAAATAATTGTTGAATGGAAAAATTGATTGGGTAGTATATTAGCTCATTTTTACTGTAACAATGTTGCACATCAAATCACCCTAAAACTTGATGTCTTAAAATAAAAAGCATTTCTTTCTTGCCCATGGATCTATGGGTCAACTTGAGTTTGACTGATCTTGGATGAACTTAGCTGGCTTGAGCTGGGCCTGGCTCCAGGGTGTAGGTTGCATTGAATTCCATATCATATGTTTCTTCATGCTTCTTGCACTAGAGGCTACCTGGGACATGTTCTTCTCACAAGAAGACCCCTGGAAAACAAGGAGTCAAGCAAAAGCATGTTGTGCTTCTTCAATCCTTGGCTGGTACCGGCACACTGTTACTTCTTTGCACTTTCCACTGGTCAAAGCAATCACATAACAAAGCCAAACATCAATGAGGTGACAGAGTATCCTCTGGCTGTCACTGATGATTACGGCACTAAATTAAAAACATCTACATAGGCAGAAATGTCCATATCATTGCAGCTAAATAAACATTAAGTTTATCACAGAATATTAACACTATAAAGAATTTGGTCTTATTTAAATTGTTCACTTCATTTTACAGATGAGAAAAGAGACCCAGAGAAATGAGAGTGTGAGAATACTACAGTTATATGGTAAAGGGGTGCACGTGTAATCCTATTAAAGGGGAGTGAAGAATTCAGATCAATAATTCAATTTGATCTGATTGAATGAATAAAGGAATGAGTTACACCGAGGGAAAGGAGCCAGTGGAGAAAGAGAAATCGAAGACACAATAGAAAAAGTAAGGTCCTGGGAAAAACAGGGAGAAGGAAATGAAATGTATTAGTAGAATACAGGATTTGGAAAGGAAGGATCCTGCTTGAAGGAAGGAGAGAATAGGTAGGTATATAGACATCTTAAGGAAGGAAAAATAGGAGTAGG
>RJWJ010049930.1:0-10099 GCA_004363605.1 Indri indri | reverse complement strand
ACTTTGAATGACAGTTTGACAGCTTTTGCAAATCTAAACATAGCCTTACCACATAATGTAGCAATTGTGCTCCTTATATTTATACAATTTTGTTGAAAACATATGTCCATAGAAAACCAGCACATAAATATTTATAGTATCTTTATAATCACCAAAAACTGAATGTAACCAAGATGTCTTCATTAGGCGAATGGATAAACTATAGTGCATCCATACAGTGGAATATTATTCAATGATAAAAAGAAATGAGATATCAAGCCATGAAAACACCTGAAGGAATCCTAAATGTGCATTTCTAAGTGAAAGAAATCAATTTGAAAAGGTACATATCGTATGATTCCAATTACATGATATTCAGGAAAAGACGAAACTATAGAGACAGCAAAAAGATCAGTGGTTTCCAGGAGTTCTGGAGGAGGGGAGGGATGAACAGGGGAAGGACAGGGGATTTTCGCTGTGGTGAAACTATTCCGTATGATTCTGTTCTGGTGTGTACATGGCACTGCGTTTGTCGAAACTCAGAAGTGTATAACGCAAAAAGCAAACTTAATGTGTGCAACTTTTTAAAAAACCACTTAATCAGTTGGGAGGATGAAGCATCCCTACAAGGAACATAGACTGTGATGAGAGAATCTGACATAGACTGTGATGTGAGAATCTGACTCTGTTACAAATTTATGAAACAACTTCACTGAAAAGGGTGTGAGGAAGAGATGCTGACTTAAGTTATGTTGGAAATGAATGGAAGCACTGTGCTCTAGTTGGTAAAGTTGCTTCCTTTGGATTGAAAATCAACAATTCTGATACTGCTATACCTGTATACTGGATTCGAAGAAATAAGTAAATAGATGGCAGATGGTAAGAGTCATATGTCTCACTGTTGGAGTAGGAGTTTACAGAGAAGCAGGAGTAGAAGGTGAGAACAATCTATGTAGTGGTAATGGATTAGAATTGGAGACACCAGTAAGAATTTATGTTTAATTTAATATGGATACAGATGGCTGCATATAGAAATATTTATATTAAATATTAAATAGATATACGTGCACACCAGAGTTATAAAATACACATACACTTTGTTCTATCAGCTGAGAGGGTCTAAAAGAAATGACAGCAATAAACATATCTAACACCCCAATCTTGGTTTACAATATATTTCTGAAATAAAAGGAATCTGGCCAGAAAATATGCAAAATGAGGCTAGAGCACCTTGTAGTGCCAGAAAGTAAGGACTTACTTATTAAAAACAACAATAACAACAAAATATTGGTGCAGGTGTGTCAAAGGGGTATGTCCTGTGGATCCAAATGAAAGAGTTTCCAATGGCCAAAGTTGGAAAAATTTTAGCATCAAAATTAATAAAATAGTATTGGACTATAACTCAGAGTATAAAATAAATATTCATTCATTAGTCCATGTTGATATAAATAAATTATTGAATAAATTAATAAATGGGGAAGAAAAGATAATTCTCCTATGCAGAAGAATTAAAAATAAATTATGCATTCTATGGTATCTCGTGAAAATTTAAAAAATAAATAAATTATTCAGCTCCTCCACCTTAAATTGGGGGAGAATAATTCCTCTCTCCTTGTTTGAAAACTGTGCATGAAAATAGCATTTTAAAGATAACTATTACACACCTATTAAAATGGCCAAAATCCAGAACACTGACAACACGAAATGCTAGCAAGGATGTGGAGTAACAGGAACTCTCACATTGCTGGTAGGAATGCAAAATGGTGCAGTCACTGTGGGAGGCAGCAATCACACTCTGTGATATTTACTTAGAAGAGTTGGAAATGTATATCCATACAAAACTGTACACATGGGTGTTCATAGCAACATTGTTCTTAATTACCAAAACTTGGAAGCCACCAAGATATCCTTCAGTAGGTGAATGGATAAACTGTGTTATATTCAGATGATGGAGTATTATTTAGCACTAAAAGGAAATGAGTTATCAAGCCATGAAAAGAAATTTACATTAGAGGAAATTTGCATTCATATTACTAAGTGAAAGAAGACAATCTGAAAAGGATACCTACTGCATGATTCCAACCATATGACATTTCGGAAAAGACAAAACTATGAAGACAGTAAAAAGATCAGTGGTTGCCCAGGGTTGGAAGTAAGGAGGGTGAGTAGGTTGAGCACGGAAAATTTTTAGGACAGTGAAAATACTCTGTATGATACTATAATGACGGATATGTGTAATCATTCATTTGTCCAAACACACAGAATGTGCAACACCAAGAGTGAACCTTTATGTAAACTACAGACTTTGGGTGATGATGTGTCAGTGTATATTCATCAATTGTAACAAATGCATCAGTCTATTGGGAGGATATTGATAATGGAGGGGGATATGCATGTATGGGGGCAGGGGTTATATGGGAAATCTCTGTACTGTCTCAATTTTTCTGTGAACCTAAAACTTCTCTAAAAATTAAAGTCTATCCACAACAAAAAAAAGAAGCATTTAATCTCTGTAATCTTCCTCCCCCAAAACCATAACTTCAATCTAACCATGAGCAAAAATATGACAAATTCCAATAGAGGGTCATCCTATAAGCTACCTCGTCTTAGGGGTTTCCATAGTGTGGTGGTCATCATTCTCGCCTGTCAGTATACCTGAC
This sequence comes from Indri indri, assembly GCA_004363605.1. NCBI lineage: Eukaryota > Metazoa > Chordata > Mammalia > Primates > Indriidae > Indri > Indri indri. The sequence continues at coordinate 7,460 of RJWJ010049930.1, read as the reverse complement.
CATTACTCCTCAAACTCATCAATGCTGTCAAAAAAAAAAAAAAGTCTATGAAACTCTCACAGGCAAGAGGAGCTTACGGAGCATGACAACTTAATATAATAAGGTATTCCGGAATAGAAAAAAACACATTAGGTAAAATCTACAGATATGAGAACAAACTATGAAGTTTAGTTAATAATAATGTATCAATTTGATTCATTCATTATACCAAATATACTATAATAATGTAAGATGTTAATAATATGGGAAACTGTAGGGAAGTATGTGGGAATTCTTTGAACTATCTGCTCAATTTTCATGTAAATCTAAGGCTCTTCTAAAAAATACACCTGTTAATTTTAAAAAAGCATGCATAGACAAGGCACAGTGTCAGTATTTTTCCATTCTGTGATCAGGCTTCAAAGTATAAGAGTCTTAATCTTCACTAGGTAAGACCTTCCAAGTTATTCATCTCAAAGATACACTTTGTGGATCTCAGAAATAAGTTACAGATGGCTTTAGATAAGAGCCTGAATTAGACTGAGCAGCACCCCAATATGTTTGGGGATATATTAATACAATTCCTAGGACATTAAGTCATGCAGCTCATTTCACACGATGAACTCAACTGTGGGAAACTGAGTTAGAGACCCAAGTGGATGCGACCACAACCACTCTATGTGCTGCAAGCGAATCATATTAAAAATGCACCAGGATCCAAATTCAATCATAGTGACATTATTACTGAACATCTAAAACGTGCCCATGAAAAACAAATATTCATTAGATTTGGCCAGGTTTACTCCAGTAATCAATGTGTGATGGAATCATGCATGTGACATCTTAAACCCCTGAGGTGGTTTTGAGAAAACAAATTTTTCATGAATATCACAGTTAAATGTCATCTTTCCAGTTCAGAGGTTTTAGCTCCCAAACTCAGGAACAGTTTTAGCAACTATTTCTAATAGTTAAGATAAATCTTGGGCATACGTAACCTAAACATCTGTACCCTGATAATATGCTGAAATTAAAAAAAAAAATCTGCAAAAAAAAAAAAAAAAAGATAAATCTTGGGAAATCAAATTCTGTTTTTCCATAAGCTTACATTGTTGGGTTTTTTTCTCATTTTTCATTATTTGGATTTATTTTAATTTTTAATTATTTATTGTTTATTATTTAGCCTTGACTCCAAACTTTCAACTTTGTTTTAAAATCCTCAGCCCCTCTGTCAAGGTATATAAACTGTGCAAACACCTAAACAGCTTACTTTCTAAGACATGCACAATTTTAAAATTTTCCCTAGCTTTATTAAGGTATGATTCACAAAAATTATATATATACACACACACACATATACATATATAGACACAGTATAAAACATGATATTTTGATATGTGTATACATTGTGAAATGTTTGAATCAAGTTAATTTACACATCTATCACCTCACATACTTTTTTTGTGGTGAGAATATTTTATATCTAATCCCTTAATAATTTTTAATTATACAATATATCCTTATTAACTATAGTCACCATACTGCATGAAAGATTTCTAGAGCTTATTCAATCTAGCTGAAACCACCTGGTACAGCTACAAAGTGGCAGGGTCTCCACCAGCCTGGGTCTCTGAGAGCCTATGTGGAACACAGCCCCCTGCCACCCAGGCAAGTGACATGAATAAGAATTAACCCTTTGTTGTGTTAAGCCACCAAGATCTCTGAGCTAATTAGTTACCATAGCACAGCCCATCTTATCCTGACTAATACAGAGGATTCTTCTATAAAGTTAATGCAATAGCAAGAGGTGTCAAAACGTAGACACCATAGGTACATGCAAATAAAAAGTAAGATTTTCTATCAACAACTGTTTTTATTTTCCCCTGGAGCCCCATTTTAGTACCCCAAAAAACAAGGTAAAATGCCTAACTTAAGAAGCCTTAAGCTTAGACCATCTTGTTCAGGTTAGCTCAGCCTCCTGTGACACTCAGCTCAAACTCCCAGTCATCTCTCCTCTCTCAGTAGCATCTTCCCCCTTCTCCTCTCTGAGGCTGTGTCTGGTTTCAGGATGAACCTTATTTATGCCCATGTGTTGATGAATAGAAGCTTCTGATACAGAGCGGTCCTTCCTGCTTGGTCTGGTGTCTCTGGTGTCTGTCCCTGCTCCCACCTGGACTTGGGGCACTATTTTGGCTCCTGATGCTGAGGCCTGTGGTGACTGTGAGTTGTCTCAGTCACAAGGTCTCTATGCTCAGGGACCTTTGCAGAGCTTGATAAACTTTTTCTATGAAGGGACAGAAGGTAAATATTTTAGGCTTTGCCAGCCAACAGTTTCTGTCACATATTTTTCTTATTTCTTGTTGTTGTCCTTCCCCTCCTCCTCCTCCTTCATCTTCTTCTTTTTCATACCCCTTTAAAATTATAAAAGAAAAAAATTCTTATCCAAGGTCCATAAAAAAATCAGATTGTGTCAGGATGTGGCCCACAGACCACAGTTTGCCAACCCCTGCGATACAGCCCTTTCCTGCTGACCTTGGCCTCTTCTGGTTCCCCCACATGGGTTTTAGGAAGTCCTAGGTTCCTATAATAGCGTGTCCCACAGAGTCTGTGGAAGCAGGTAAACCATTTCAGGTCCAACTACCTAGAAAACTCCCTTGATCCACAGCTTTATTGCTTCTGGGCTGATCTGGAAGCACGGCAAGGGCTGGCACATTCTTTCATTCCCTCTCAACCTAGCTGGGTTTCCATTGGGATTGGGAGATAGGAGGTGCTGGGTCTGCTTTCGGGAACCCTGGTGGCAGAATGCCTATCCTAGTGATATCATCTCCAAATTCTTCTTCTTTTTTTCTCAGCAAATGGCTTTCTACTTCTTTCTGTTTGGTGGATCATGTTCTCTCATCTTCTAAACTACGGTTTATAGGGAAACTCTTCCACTGTGTTGCACTAGACTTGTATTTTACTATAAAAAGCGAGATTTGGGAATTGAGAAAATGCGTTTATTTCTCAACCAAACTTAGTATTCTGTGTACTTCAAGTTTTTTTTTAATGGATGATTAAAAGCAGATCATTTTTCAATACATTTTCCAGTGTATTCCTGAAATAATTATCCTAAATCTCCACGTTACATATTTAAATACTTTCTAATTTATCTGTTACTCAGACTGACGCAAGTTTTCTTAAGCAGGAGTATATACATATATATTTCAAGCTACCAGACATCTAAACAGCTTAGCCATAGAGCATGAATTTTCTGTGCTTTGCAGGAAGCACTTAGCTTCAAGGGTAATATAAAGCGAAGTATTCTAAAGTTGTATATTATAATCATCTATTTAAATATTTTAAGTGATCATTTATTCATAAGGCCCTATTTTTTCCTTCCCAAGACACTTGGCATGGTGTAGCAGCAATTAAAAGGCACTCATAATCATAATCACAGCAATTATTATGTTTTCTGGCAGCTCTGTGCCACCTTACATAGCAAGCCTCCAGAGATCCATTCTGCCTCTGGAACAACAAGCATCTGTCCTCAGCAGTGGCTCTAGCCTGTGCTGCTGCCTGGGTCACCCATGTGAGCCTCTGCAGTGACTCAGCCACACCTCGGGAACCATCATCAGTGACTCAGCGTCACCCAGCAAAGGAGGAGGGTGTTATAATACTTAGCCGCTCTTCTTCTTTCATGAGAATTCTTCATTTGTTGATATCTTCAGGGTGAAATACAGTAGATTTAAAATTCTAACAAGCGTTCTGCTTTAGATGCCCTGCAATATAGCTCGGGCTTTGATTATAGAAAGAAGTGGAGTATATAAGATGGTTCATTATGAACTTAAAAAGAATTTATTTTTTAAAAAGCATAGCTTCATTCAGAAAAGCCAACACTTCTTGCCTGTGCTTGTGTTCTCGTCTCCTCTCTCTCTCTCTCTCTCTCTCTGGCTTGCGTGTGTATGTGTGTGTTCAGGAGGGGGAAGAAATGTCCAGTCCAGTATTATAAGCCTCCCTCTTCCTGGGATCCCTGTTAAGGAACTGACCTTCCACCTCACCTGCCTGGTCTGAAATTCCAGTATTAGAACTATTTCCCAGAAATGGGAAGTGTTCTTTTGCCTTTTCCAAGCAGAGTCCTGGGTTCTTCCTGTATATTCCTACAGCTAGGGTGACCAAATGAACCAGTTTTCTAGGAATTATACCAGTTTTGAAAAATGAATGTCCCACATCCCAGGAAACTCCAGAGTTCAGGGCAAACCAGAGCAATTGGTCACCATACTACTGTGTTCAAATGTCAGTATTTACAGTATTATAATCATCTAGTTACCTATGGTTGCCCTCAATAAAGGTAAACTCCTTGAAGGTAGGAATTATGTCAAGCTCTAAAAAATTAGTTGTTGAAAGAATGAAGGAGAGTTTGAGAGAATAAGTAAGTGAATGAATAGATGGATGGATGGATGGAACTAATTAGTCTGGTAAGATTGTCTATCATTTTGAGATGTTTATTTATCATTTTACCTAAAAGATAAGAAGCAAGATACTCTTCCTTCAGTAAATTAACTCAGATTAGTGCATCGAATCTAACACATGCCTGGATTGTATGCTTAAATATCATGTCTGAAGACAATACTAGTACCATTACAAGGAAGGACAAGTACTGAATGAAAGATCCCAGGGCATCTGGCTGCTGAAAAAGATAAAGCAACCAGAGATAGTGGCCAACGCTGAACACAGGCTTTTTCCAAAAGAGAAAGGCAAGTGCTGTGGTTTAAATGTCTCCCCCAAAGTCCATGTGTTGGAAACTTGATTCCCAATGCAGTGGTTTTGAGAGGTGGGGCTTCATGGGAAGTGTTTGGGTCATGATGACACGGCCCTCACAAATGGGTTAATGCCATTATCATGGAAGTGGGCTCAGTATTAAAGGACAGGTTCACCCCCTCTTGTTCTCCCTTGCCGCTCTTTGCCCTTCCACATGGGATGACTAGCAAGAGGGTCCTCACCAAATGCTGACCCCTTGATCTTCGACTTCCCAGCCTCTAGAACCATCAGTCAGTTAATTTCTGTTCATTATCAATTACCCAGTTTGTGGTATTCTATAATAGCAGCATAAAATGGACTAAGACAGCAAGATATCAGGATTTTATTCCTGGTCCACCTTTTTATTGGTAAACAAGCCCACCGTATACAGCCTATGGTATAAGAAGCTTACTAGACATAAACGGCTAAATTCAATATAATGTATTATATATTACCTTTCATTTCCATTCAATTAAATGAGTTATGGGGCATCCATCAGAGCACCGTGGTAAGTACCAGAGGTGAGGGAGGGAGAAAGACAAAGGTAAATCTGGTATGTTGGAAAGGGATACGAAGTCCTGATTAGTTCAAAGGCCCTGAAACCTGGTGACTTGGGTTTGAACTCCACCACTCCTGCTTTCTAACTCTATGACTTTGGGCAGGTTACATGGCATCATTAATATGAAATTGCCTCAACTGTGAAATAACAACAATCTCGTATGGTTATTTTAAAAATAAATGAGATGAAACACTTGGCTCAGCATTTGACACATAAAAAAGTTCTCCATAAATGGGAGTTGTTGTTGCTGCTACTGTTGCTATTGTTTTTATTGTTATTAAATAGAGTCATTGGTATGTAGGAGCCACAGTTTAGCTCTTATTATGTTAAAGACTGTGAGGAGAGTGGTAATTGCTATAATGCTCACATAAGCAAAATGCTATGGGGAATTTGGACAGAGAGCACAGAAATATTATTTATAACTAGGAAAATTGAGGAAGATATTTGGAAAAATTCAAAGTGACATTGGAGTATTAAGTTGGATCATAGAAATAGTTGTGAACATATTACCTTTGGAAATACTGAGATAGTGAATATTTCCCCAACTTCATGGACTTCTAATACCTTAAGTGTTGGCCAGTCTTACACCTTTGCATGCTCAGCTCATAATCTTGTATAGATTAATCACTAAATATTTCTTGATAGACTGATGTTCACAAAATAGATCACAGCAAATTGAAATATAGTCTCCTAAATATACCAATAACCTTAAATGTTCTTGAGTAATATGTAAGGATCAAAAGATTTGATCACTTATTAATCTTTAATTTTTTTCATTAAATCATATTCCGACATTATATAAATAGCTATAGAGTATTTCTTTAATTTCTCACACATAAATTTAATAATAATGACAATAAATTCTTATTTTCAAAGCTTCTCACAGAATTAACTAATTAATCCTCCATTAACACCCCTGTTGAGTTCAAAACACTTTGTTTTATAGATATAATTATAAATCCTCAGATCTGTAAGAACTGATTCTATTCAAATCAGCTCCATTATCCCTGCAGGAGTCCCTATGACATTGAGGTAAGCCCAAGGACTATGGAGTGGTTCAGTTCCAAATGAGGATGACATAGGGATTGTCTTACCAAACAGAATAGTGATCCTAAGATGTGCTCATTCACAATATCCTGAAGACTTTCAAATGCCAGTCACCGAGATGGAGAGGTAAGATGAATTACTTGCAAAACCTTTCTCGATAGCTAAAGCCTTCATACCAGAGTGAGGCTGGAATAAAACAAAACTGAGCAATTAGGTCTCCTCTAATCTGGCCCTTTGCTCTTGGGAGACCTGAAAGCCTATAATGATGGACTGTCAAGAGAAAATTATTATAGCATTTAACTTCCTTTAACTTCTATCAGAAAGAGAAAAAGTAAGCCAGCATTTTATCCCTCAAATATCAGCTTCTCTGTGTAACACTATTCTAATCAAACCTGGGCATATATATAAGATGTGCAAGGGAATAAGCAAAGCCCCAGGACAAACATCATGTCTTCCTATGGCATCTATTTTTCTAGAAGTTTGGTACAAAAGCGTTATCTTCATATTTAAATAGACATGGACACATCATGAATTTCTATGATTTGAATCAGGGAATCTAAAAATACATGTCCTTCTCTGGGGCTGTACCCCAGACCTCAGGAATTTTGTTTACTCTCCTCTTCTGAAAGTTTAGTAGAAAGTTTGAATACCCAATGTGATGACGTTTTCCTCCCAGCCAAATACAAATTCAAGTTCCATGACATTATGTGCAGAATTTGCGTGCATTTCTCTTATCTTGCCAGTATTCAGGCAAACACAAAAGCAAAATCTAGCTGTAACAAATGCGGGATTCACTTTGCCCTTCACTCCACCCCCAGGTTCCATACACTTATATTCCCTTTATAGAAAAGAGGATTTTGTCCTTATGTTGTGTTTTTCCTTGAAGACTCAGAGCTTCACAAAATCATACATAACAGCTGGTGATACTCTAAGATTTCTTACAAGGCAAAATGCAGATGGTGATGATAACCACCCACACATTGTTAGTTTGCCCAGACACTACCCTCAAGGGGCAAAATTTGCACCACTAAAATGAGGACATTTTCATTCCAGCAAAGAGCAGACTGCTAGAAGTTTCAGTGCTTTCCAGACTCTGCTTCTA
>RJWJ010049929.1:0-10082 GCA_004363605.1 Indri indri | reverse complement strand
TAGTTCTAGTTCTTATGTTTAGGTCTATAATTCATTTTCAGTTAATTTTTATGTATGATGTTATGCATGGATCAGAGTTAATTTCTTTTGTACAAATATCCAGTTGTTCCAGCACAATTTAGAGACTATCTTTTCTGCATTGAATTACCTTGGCCTGAGAAAGGACTTGGCATACCACAGGAATAGAAAGTGGCCTGAATCTAGTGAGAGAAGAGAGGAGTGTTATGTAATGATGTGGGAGAGAAAGATAAGAGCCAAATCTTGTAAGGTCTTATGGGCCTTGATAAGAAATTTGAATTTTATTCCAAGAGCAATATAATTGCATCAAGGGTTTTAAGCAGGGGCATTGCATGATCTGATTTACATTTTAAAAAGATGTTTCTCCATCTGTTTGCACCAATCCAGTTAAACTCACTCTGATGAAGGTCACTACTGACCATGCAATGTTAAGCTGAGTTTGATGGAGTTTTATTGCTTATTTAGTGGTACGAAATTTGACCCATAGCTCAGCAGTTCTTAAATTGCCAACCACACATTTGCCTTTTCCCCTCTTCTTGTAAGAGACTGTATAAAACCAGAGCTAATGCACTTTTTTGGATGTTAGCTTATATGCTGCTACTGCCAGAAATTTTTGCCAGGGATATTAAAAATGCTACCTGGTGCCTTATATCCTTTTGGCTTCTCTTCCTTTCTCTGTTTCTTTATTGCCAAGGTAAATACTATGCTAATGCCAATAGGAAAAAGCTTAAGAAGGCTTTATAGTTATTAGAGATTGCATACCCCTTGGTGATTTTTATCAGCTTAATTTGAAGTATATGAAATTAGCAAAACAAGAGAAATCTAGGACAGCATTTTTATGCTGAAGAAAAATACAATGCATTGTGATCATCCATTAAACATGAAAATAATTAAATTAGCTTAAATAAGAAGAATTTTGATACAAAATACTAGTCTTCACTGTTAGAGTAGGTTATAAGAGAAATTGTAGAACTTTCCAGTAATAGAATGGATTTGTTTTGACTAATTTTATTGAAGGACAGTTAACTGATTAAATTATCTTTAGATTATCTTTCCAGCTTAATTCCAAAAAGCTCTTTATTTAACTATATATTTGCCCTTAAATATAGTAATTTAGTAAATATAGTAAAAAATAGTAGTTTTTAGTAGATGCTTTAACTTTCAGACCATTAAATATATTGAGGTTAAGAGATGAAGAAAGTTAAATCATGTTGTTAAAATAGGTTATCAGTTTTTATTTTACTGAACGAATTCTGTTTGATCAATGTCTCTTGCTCAGCTTATGCATTCTCCAGATAAGTTTCAGAATTTGCATCATAACTCTATAATTTTTCTACCATTGGGATAACATTGGCCAGGAGGATAGATAACTTCTTAAATAAAACTTTGGTACTAGTCTTAATAATCTTGGCATTCCTTAATTTTAATTCTTGATATTACCTCCACATGAATCCAAATTTCATTTTAAAGGTTATTTTTAGGCTTTTAAATATAAAATTAAGTTTTAGTCTTATAATGTTTTATTATCGATTGAAATAGCCTTGCTAGAATGGAGGTGGGAAATTTTTTATTTATAGAGATATAGAGAAACTTCTATTTCTGTTGGACTAGATATTGCAAACTGCTCCCACCAAAAGTGTCTAGAAATTATGGGAGGAATATCTTCAAAACAAAGATAAAACTGAAACTAGAGTGATGAGTTAGCACTAAAGCCCTGACTTCCCTGGAGGTGTCTGACAATATGAGAAGCAGAGCCTAGGCTTTTGACAGTCTCATAAAGGAATAGGAGATAAGGTCTTTTGTCTGGCAAAATGAGTAAATAACTAAGACTCATACATAAAACTAAGATGCTTAGAGGGGCTTGACCTGTGGTGAATGGTTGAGCTAGGAAAAAAACCATTTTTTGGTGAAGGGATCCAAAAGGAAATTTTAAAATCTCAGTTCTGGCTACAGTGAGGGGAAATCTCCCTCGAGAATTCATAATTACAAGCCTATCTGTTTATGAGTTTAGGATTTGAATTTGCAACACCTGCACAGTTCAAGAAATGCTATGCTGACAATGTAATTTAAAGTGCTTCCAGGGGAATAGTGCACCAGATTAGTAGAGCACCTACCAGAGCAAACTCATTCATTTGGAGAAAGGCATTCTCAATTTACATTTTCTTCAAATTAAGGTCAGCTAAATAGCAGCTCACACACACAAGGAAAGAAGCTACAATCAGCAGAGTCAACAAAAACAACAAACAGTGAATTAGATGAACCACATAGGACCCTAAAATGTTGAATTATCTAATGAAGAATATAATATGTGTGCTTAAAATGTTCCTATAAATAAAAAACATAAATATGATTAAAGGGTAAAATAATATTTTAAAAATTACATATAGTTGAAAAAGAACTAAATAGAATTTATAGAAATAAAAATATATTTATTTACATTTAAACTCAGGGAATAAGTTAAATATCAGACCAGACGCAACTGAAGAGAAATTAATGAACTAGAAAACAGATCTGAAGACTCATACAGAATTTTGCACAGAGAGGTTAAGAAACATTAAGGACAGGGTAGAGATATGGAAGACAGAATAAAAAGGTCTGATGCATACCTAATTGTAGTTCCAGAATAAAAAAGTGGTGAAGAGAGAAAATATTTTTGATATATCGGATAAAAATTTTCCACAATTGAGAAAAGGCAAAAATTCTTAGATTTGGGAAAATTGTAAACAGAATAAATAAAAACCAATCTTAAACCAGTCACATTGTAGTTAAACTAAAAGCATCAATGACAAGAGAATATTAAAAGCAACTGGTTAAAACAGATAACCTTCTTTCAAAGGAACAAAAATTAGAGTGATAGCACAGCAGTAAAAATGGAATCCAGAAGAGAATAGAAAAACATCTTTAATGTGTTAAGAGAAAAATAAAAGTTAATCTAAAATTGTAAGTCTAGTTAAACTATCTCTCAAGAATGGCAAAGAAGTAAAGACATCTTCAGGCAAACACATATTGAGGGAGTTAATCACCAACAGACTTCACTAAAGGAAATTCAAAACGATGTAGCACTCAAGACAAAAGTAAAATGATCCTGGTTGAAAGGTCTAATATTCAAGAAAAAAATGACAAGCAAGAAATTGGTAAATACGAGGATAAATATAAAACAAGTATAAAAAATATTTATTTTGTAGTAATATGTAGAAAAAATTATTGTATAATAATAACTTTTAAAATGGGAGAGAAGTTATTATGGGTTGCATTGTACCCCTGACCCCCGAAAGAGGTATTGGAGTCTTAACCCTTTGTGTCTCAGCATAACCCCTTATTTAGAAATATGGTCTTTACAAAGGTAATCAAGTTAAAATGAGGTCATTAGGGTAGACCCTAATCTAATATGACTGGTGTCCTTAAAAAAGGGGGAATTTGGGTGCAGGGAGAAGACATACACACAGGAAGAAAACCATGTGAAGATGAAGGCAAATATACTGGTGATGAGCCTCCCCTGGAAATATGGCTGATTTCACCTCTGGGGCAGGAAAAGGACAGAATGATCCCGGAACATCTTCATACCAGAAAGCAAGGAAGTGCACAAAGATTCTACTAAAAGGCTTATAAACTCATCTGATTAATCTACTCTGGCCAAAGATGGGAAAATTTATACATCAGTAAAGATAACAACTGCAATGGATTGAAACATATCAAATATATTTAAAGCCAGAAGATTGATATCATACTAATTATTTATGATTTATAGAAATAAACTCATTGTTTACCTTTGGAGGGTCTGTAAAATTATCTCATTATTTTGAAAATAATAAAAAAAGAAAAAATCAAAAATAACCTCTATATTTCCTAAAAGACTTCCTGAGTCTTCAGACTTACAAATAATTATTGTGGGAGTTTTGTTTCATAGACTGATTCCAGGAAATAAATGTAGAAGAAGCTGTGAGAACTAAACTATCATAATTTTTTAAACCTCCTGATGAATTCATGGATCTAAGTAATAGTCACCAATGGCAGATAAGACCATGGAAAAGAGAGAAGCCAGACATTATATAAATCCTGGTAGAAGTACAATGTACCACATATGAGATGGTCTTGCCAAAACACACACACAAAAAAAAAAATGAAAAAAAAAATAACCCAAAAATTGAACATAAATCCGATCAAGGCTCTGGGTCTAGCTAATAATTTTCAGGAACTACGAAGGGACAGAGGAGTATGTTGACCAATTCCCTGTGAATGCAGTAACAAAATTCAAACTGAAGGAAACTATAGGACAGATGACCTAGTTTATTCAATATGTATTTTTTTTTAAAAAAAAAAGAAAAATAAAAGAGATGGAAGGAGAACATACAGATGAAGAGATTTAGGAGACATATTAGCCATGACATATCAATATTATTTGGATATTTATTTTTTAAAGTAAAAAATGTATTAAATCATCACGGAAACAGGAACATTGACTGAATATCTTATATTAAAGATTCACTTTTAACTTAAAAAATTAATGGTGGTGTTGTGGTTGTGTTAAAAGAAGAGCACTTCAAAATGATCTGTGACCTGGTGGTGGTGGAGATGGGGCTGTTTAAGGGGAAATAAGTAAAGGTCTAAATAGAGAGTAATTGGCCATATATTGGTAATTACCGAAGCTGGGTCATTGGTATATTGAGTTAATTCAGTTTTATAAGCTGAAAAATTCTGTGATAAAAAAGTTAAAAGCAAAATGATAACAATCTTAAGTTCATAGTATGATGGTAAGAATATAAATATTAATTATACTTAATAGTAAAAGGGGAGATTTCTGGTTCCAAAATGGCAGCATAGAAGCAATCTGGCTTCATCTCCACCCCTAGAAAGCCAAAAACAAATATATAGTGCTGAGATTATCACCAGCAATATACTAGAACTCAAATATGAGGATAAGCAAGTTCCTGAAGCCACAGAGAAGTGGAAAAACTCCAAGCAGATGGTAAGAGAATTAGATTTCCATATCCTTGATGCCACTTCCCCAAGTTTGCCTGGCATTAAGCATGCAGAAACTTCCTCCTGATTCATGATTTCTACACCTAAAAAAGTGAAACTGAGGTGGGTAACCAGCTTCCCCACATCTTGGATTCCCATAATGTTTAGCATAGAGGTTGTAGCAATTTGCAGTCCCACCAACAGTGTATAAGTATACCCTTTTCACTGCATCCACACCAACATCTATTATTTTTTGGCCTTTTAATAATGACCATTCTGACAGGAGTAAGGTTGTATCCCATTGTGGTTTTAATTTGTATTTACCTGCATTTTTTAATGGATTTATTGGCCATTTGTATATATTCTTTTGAAAAATGTCTATTCATGTCTTTTGCCCACTTTTAAATGAGGTTTTTTTGTCTGTTTGTTTTTCTTGCTGATTTTTTTGAGTTCCTTGTAGATTCTAGATATTAGTCCTCTGCTGGATGTATAGTTTGTGAATATTTTATCCCTTCCTACAGGTTGTCTATTTACTCTGTTGATTATTTCTTTTGCTGTGGAGAAGGTTTTTAGTTTAATTAAGTCCCATTTATTTATTTTTGGTTTGTTGTATTTGCTTTTGGGATTTTAGTCACAAATTCTCTGCCTAGGCCAATATCTAGAAGAGATTTTTCCTAAGTTTTCTTCTAGTTTTATGGCTTTAGGTATTATATTTAAGTCTTCAATCCATCTTGAGATACATCTTGAGATACATGTATGTATCCACTATGTATCCAGTACCATGCTATTTTGGTTACTATTGCCTTGTAGTATAATTTGAAATTGGGTAATGTGATGCCTCCAGATTTGTTGTTTTTGCCTAAGATTGCTTTGCCTGTTCAAGCTCTTTTGTGATTCCATATGAAATTTAGAATTATTTTTCCTCATTCTGTGAAAAACGGCATTGGCATTTTGATGGTAATTACATTGAGTCTGTAAATTACTTTGGGTATTATGGACATTTTAACAGTATTGAGTCTTCTGGTCTATGAGCATGAGATGTTTTCCCACTTATTTGTGTCATCTGTGGTTTCTTTCATCAGTATTCTCCTTGTAGAGATCTTTCACCTACTTGGTTAAGTATATTCCTAGGTATTTTATTTTTGGCAGCTATTGTAAATGGTATTCAGCTCTTGATTTGATTCTCAGCTTGGCTGTTACTAGTGAATAGAAATGTTACTGATTTGTGTACATTGATTTTGTAACCTGAGACTACTGAACTTATTTACCAATTCTAGGAGTAGAAAAGGATTTCTTAAACAAGACTTAAAAGACACAAACCCAAAAGGAGAAAGACTTATTAGATTTGATATTGGTATCTTTTTAAAAAGAGATTACATTTACAACACATATTCATGATAAATGAATCAATAGAATTTATAACTCAATCGATTACAAAAGATCAATTACATATATGTAAAATTGACAAAGGAGATGAAACAGCCACTTATAGAAGGCAAAAGTAATTGGCCAATAAACATAAAAACAAAACTTCAAGAATAATCAGGGAAATTCAAAATCAAATAATGAGATACCATCCACGCATCTCACATTAGCAAAAATTAAAGAGAGCTGCAATTCCAAGTGTCAGTGAGGAAGCTGACCAACATTGATCAGTAAATCTACTTCTAGATATGTACCTATGTTCAGAAACTCTATCACATGTGCAAGGAACATGTACAAGAAAATTTACAGTATCATTGTAAGAGCAAAATATCAGAAATAAATGTTTATCATAAGCAAAACTGATTTTAAAAAGTTGTGTATTATCACAATAGACTACTATCAAGCAATGAAAATTAACTATATTCTCAAGTGTTAACATGGATGAATCTCATAAATGTCAAGTTTGATCACTCATAAATATATTAACAACATTGCTAAATATAAAATTCAGCCAAAAATTCCTAAATACAAAATTCGGAGTAGTAATTATGGGTTGTGGAGAAGTGGGCATGTCCATAACAGGGTATGAATGAGTTGTTAATATTTTGTTTCTTAATCCAATTGGTGGGTGTATGGGTATTTATTATATTACAAAACTTTTATATGTATTATATATTCTATGATTAATAAAAATATTAAGAAATATAGGTAGAAAAATATGAATATATGCATTGAGTTTCTTGAATGAATGAACTATGCTAGACCCTCAAAAGGAATATCACACTGAACAAGAAACACATAGTTTTTTAGCTTTAATAGACCTAGAAACCTATCTGGGAAAATAGACATTGAACAAGCAGTTACCGTCATTCCAGATGACTTGCCATTTCCCAAACATATGATTTTTTTAAAAATGAATTCATCCCTTTTTTTTGACTCTGCCTGCTCTTCTCTTGACCCATCTTCCACCGTGTAAGGCTCTGTGACTATAGGTTTTCCTTGATGTCTCCTGTGGTATTGATCTTGCCTTTATCTCTGATATCAATGTGTTTTATTTTTTAACCTCTAAATTGCAATTAGTAGTTTACCTTTCTGTTTCTGCCAACAGTCTGTGAGCTCCTTAAAAATAAGGAGCACTTAGTATCTATCCACTATCATGGCACATTATCTATGTTGAAAAGCTGTGTGGACATGTAAAAGTGAAGTGCTGGGGCAATTACGTAGATAACAGGACTCATTTGAAAGTAATACACAAAAACCTTTGCCTCAAAAACTAAAATATTGTTGGACAAAGCTTGTTTTAACATAGCAAATATAAACACAGTTATAGTTACCACCAAAGGTTTTTTGTTGTTGTTGTAACACAAAATAACTTATGTTTTTTAAAGGCTATTTTCTTTTTTAGAGTTTCTTTGTTGAAATACTGGTTTCCTCCTTTGTATGGAACTTCTTTTATATGACATCAAAATAAATAGGTAAAGTTAATGGAGAATTCAGAAAATTTTGATAAAAACATTCTTATTCAAAGACATTTTTTATATATTTGATTCCTGCAGAATTTTGTTCATCATTGGCCAAATTTCCTGGAAGAAAACCTTTTTCTTAAGAAGTGTGTCATTTTTTAAGTTAGTGTTTTTCTCCTTGAGTTGATACATTATAAGAACTTCTCTCTGAGTTGCTTTATATGTATAAGTATTAATATCTTTTTATAGCATTAATTTTTTACTACAAATTTAGTTACCACTTCAGATAATGTTTTACTTTAGTATAATGTTAGTTTTTTTCCAAAATACTCCCAAGGATTAAGTCTTGCTAAATAAAATTTTCAGAAAATCTATTTAATACTTATCCTGGGGCACTTATGATTAAAAAGACCCCAATATGTTATTATTAAATTCACTTGTATGCAAAAGCAACTTGAAATTGAGGTGGTATTTTGGTATTTGGTATTTTGGTATTATATACACTTGGCCAAAGCATATTATGAAAGATACATTATCTGCTGCCCTGTGACTAAAAATTTTTTCAAGTTTTCCTGTACCAAATAATCTCCAAGCACATATACATTTAAGAAAATACTAAATCAAATACCTTAAAATCATAAAAGCACAGATGAATTTAGTTTTGCATAATACTGCCAGTGACTGGGATCTGGCGTTTGTCTTAAGACTTGTTCTCGCAAAGGCATAGCCTATTCCCATTATCAGGACTATAATGGCTTTTATTAGACCACCTCATCAACACAGAGAGAGGAAGGCAGCAATTTGGTACATGTAATTCAAAAGAATTTCTTTGAGAATTCTTTGAGGTAATATCAGAAAGTTCCCTTGATTTCTGCCTTAAAAGAAAATTGGATCTTAAATTTAACTCCACAGAAACACATCTTTTGGAGTATCACAAATAAAACAGGTTTTCTGCCTGGGGACACTTGACTATTGCTCTAGTAGATTGTACTTACTATACTATGGAAAATGAAACACTACTACATTTATCTGTCTGAAAAATTACCCTGAGAATGATGACTATTGTCTCCACTATTATTTCATGTTAAATTGGGAGTATTGGACAATGCATTCAAACAAAAGAAGTAGGGACATAGAATGGGGAAAAATAAATAAAACTCTCTCTATTTGCTACTGATGAGATAAGAGATAATATTCTTGGAAAACCCAAAAGAATCAATAATAAAATGAACACGTACATAAATTCTGTGAGGTAACAATATAATTTTAACATATGAAAATCAATAACCTCATATATACAAAAAATAACCAGTTAGAAGTCGTAGTGGAAACAAAAAACTCCATTTACAAAAACAAAAACTGTAAAATACTTAGGTATAAACTTAAAAAGAAATGTGAAAAATCAGCTGGGTACAGTGGCTCATGACTGTAATCTTAGCTTTCTGGGAGGCGAAGTGGGAGGATGGCTCGAGCTCAGGAGTTCAAGACCAGCCTGAGCGACAGGAGACCCCATCTCTACCAAAAATAGAAAAAAATTAGCTGGGTGTTGTGGTCTGTGCCTGCAGTCCCAGCAACTCTGGAGACTGAGGCAGGAGGATCACTTGAGCCCAGGAATTTGAGGTTGCTGTGAGCTATGATGATGCCACTGCACTCTACCCAGGGCAACTGAGTGAGACTCTCGTCTTAAAAAAAATGTGAAAAATCTATCTGAGGGAAACTAAAATAATACCCGAAAGGTACAAAGGCATCTTTTAATTAATGAAAAGAAATTCTTTATTCTTAGACAGAATGACTCAATTTAAAAAAGCTAATTCTTCCCAAGATAATATGTAAATTAAATGTGATCCAACAAGCATCTAAGTTTTATTTCTAGAGATATATAAATTGATTCTAAAGCTTATATTGTAAAATTAACATACAAGTGTAGCTAGGAAAATTCATTCTGAAACAGAAGAGTAATTAGTTTTATCAAATTACTAAATATATACAAGCTTTTATAATTAAAATAGAGGGTACTAGGGAGAAAATTTTTGCATGCTACAAATCTGATAAAGGGCTGATAACTAGAATCTACTTAGAACTCAGGAAAATCAACAAGAAAAAATCAAACAACCCTATCAAAAAGTGGGCAAAGGACATGAACAGAAACTTTTCAAAAGAAGACAGAATAATGGCCAAAAAACATATGAAAAAATGCTCAACATCTCTAATCATCAG
>RJWJ010049928.1:0-10083 GCA_004363605.1 Indri indri | reverse complement strand
TTGAATAGCCACATGTAGAAGGCTGAAACAGGATCCGTCCTTCTCACCACTCACACAAATTAATTCACAGTGGATAACAGACTTAAACCTAAGGTATGAAACCATAAGAACTCTAGAAGAAAATGTTGGAAAAACTCTCATAGATATCAGCCTGGGCAAAGAATTTCTGAAGACCCCAAAAGCAATCACAACAACAAAATAAATAAATAAATGGGACCTGACCAAATTAAAAAGCTTCTGCACTGCCAAGGACACAATCAATAGAGCAAATAGACAACCTACAGAGTGGGAGAAAATATTTGTATGCTATACAAATTTTTTTTGTATAAAAAAAGGACTGATAACCAGAATCTACAATGAACTCAAGCAAATCCAAGGAAAAAAATCAAACAACCCCATTAAAAAGTGGGCAAAAGACATGAACAGAAAGTTTTCAAAAGAAGATAGACTAATGGCCAAAAACACATGAAAAAATGCTCAATATCTCTAATCATCAAGGAAATGTAAATCAAAACAACAGTGAAATATCACCTAACTCAAGTGAGAATGGGTTTTATCAAAAAGTCCCAAAACAACAGATGCCGGCAAGGATGGAGAGAGAAAGGTACGCGTGTACACTGTTGGTGGGACTGCAAACTAGTACAACCTCTATGGAAAGTAGTATGGAGATTCCTCAAAGAACTAAAAGTAGACCTACCATTTGATCCAGCAATCCCACTACTAGGTATTTACCCAATGGAAAAAAAGTCATTTTATAAAAAAGACACTTGCACTTGAATGTTTATAGCAGCACAATTCACAATCACAAAGATGCGGAAACAACCCAAGTGCCCATCAATACATGAATGGATTAATAAAATGTGGTATATGTATACCATGGAGTATGACTTGGCCATAAAAAATATGATGCAATATCTTTTTTAACAATCTGGATGAAACTGGAGACCATTCTTCTAAGTGAAGTATCGCAAGAATGGAAAAACAAATACCACATGTACTCAATACTAAATTGGAACTAACTGATCAACACTTACATGCACATATGGATGTAAAACTCAAGGGAAATTAAGTAGGCGGGGGGGAGGAAGGGGTGGGGAAATTCACATCTAATGGGTACAATACTCACTAACAGGGTGAAAGGCACACTTATAACTTTTACTTAAACTCTACAAAAGCAAATTATGTAACCAAAATGTATGTATCCCCATACAATTCTGAAATTTAAAAAACATAGTCAGAAGAATGGCATTGTTTCACATTTTCACATTTTTGCCAATCTCTTTATTGTCCAGTTTAAGAAAAGTCAGCTGACTTCTCATATCTGCTTCGGCATTCAAACTGTTGCAAAACATGGTTTTGGTTGAAGAAAATATGGCCTCATACAGATTTGTAAAAAGGATAAATATTTTAATAGTTTTTTCAAATAATTGGCAATATTTTATGGTAATACTATAGTAAAGCTGAATAAATGGTAGTTTATTAAAGATATTTACAATTTGTGATTTAAAACATAGTTGATGAACTTTTTGAATTTAAATACATTAAAATCCATTGTTTGCTTTGAATGAGTCTTTTACTGTATATGATTTTATACCATCGTGCATTGGTCATTTGGAAAATATTGGTTTACTGAGTTATGCAGATCTTCCCCATGTTGATACATATCATTATACGATATATTTTAAAGATAATATTTGTTAATATCACTTCTGATCTTATCAGAAATGTCTTCAGGGAAGCTGTCAGGCTCATAATGGCATATATATGTTTTCAAAATTCTGATTTTTGCTTGATAGCTTAAATTGTACCTTCAGGACCAAATAATTTTAGTTTGTTTTTCCTTGAAGTGACAGTTATACTTTGTTCATTTGTGACAAAATCTCTGCCAAATACCAAAACTGTGGTCTGGATAACATTAGTTTGTTAGCCAATCATTCTTTCCATTAAAAATAGTGTTTTAATAAAAGAAATGTGATTAGTTGATATCACATAAGTACCTTTCCTCAAGACAACTGTTGTACTGCAGTGTGTAGCAGGAGTGTACGTGTACTTCCTGCTTCGTACACACAATGTGACTCAAGTTTTGACATCTAATAAAATTAATAATATTTATTGCTTTGTCAAGGAGTTTCTTAAGTGAAACTTTTATTTTTTATTTTTATAGTAAGTGCATAGTAGTGAAGAATATTATGATTAGGAAAGAATATAATGAAGACAATGTTAATTTGCTACTGCTGCCTTGATTCATGCTAAGGGGCCAATGGTTTTATTCATCATTACTTTTGTATCATCAGTGCAAAGGTCAACATAGATATAAAGGCAAATTTTTTCTGAGTATAATTATGAAAATAGGTTCAACCTCCTGTATACCCCACACAAATCTTGGAAACCCATTAGGGTCCACAGACCACAATTTGAGATCCTCTGCTCTTGAATATCAATGGATAGATGCAAGCTTTGTAACACTGAATTACAGTGTATACATGTGTGTACATTTTTCTGCGGGCAATGTCCAGAGCCTTCATTAGATAGTTAAAAAAATATCATGCAACCCAAAACAGTTTATGAAATGTTGGATGTCAGGGGCCACCCGGGACGTTGAGGTGTAGCCAAGCAGTAAGATTGGTATCTAGCTATTTTTCAAATGAAGAAATGTAGCTTTAAAAAGTTTAGTCCTTTGACCAAAGTCACACAACCTGTACAAGGCAGAGTCAAGATGCCATTCCATTTCTTTGACACTGAAGTTCATGTTCTCAACCCTGATACTAAATCACAACAAGGCATTATGAAAAATGGTATAGGATTATAAGAATGGTAAGATGCAGTGGGTGGCCTCAAGAAGTTTGCAATACAGAAAAAAAGATGAGGCAAACACATTTAAAACACAAATAGTGTAAAAAGGAAAAATGACGTTCATCTAGAGTATTTGGGGGGCTTATGAGAAGGATTTCCCATCAAGTTTAGAAGACTTGGTGATCTTGAATGACAGCCTTTCTGATGAATCTGACAGATTGTAGGGTTTTACAGAGCAGGGGAGATTGTTGCATTGCTACAGATAGAAGCGATGTCATAAACAAAGGCAGAGAGCCAGGAAATTGAGGGTTGTGTGTAGGAAACCGTGGGTAATCTAGTTCAGCTGGAGTGTCTGGTAGTCATATACAAATGAACTTAGTAAAATGTGTTAGAACCAGAAGGCTGTATGCTGAGCTGAAGAGTTATATAAGGCTTACGGTTTCATGGAGCCATTGAAAGATTTTTGAATGGGGTTTGGGATAATTGGGTTCCTTTGCCTTGATGCATTCTTGGGACATTGTTAGTCACTGAGCAATGTTTATTTACTGCCAGGTTACTTTAAATGGAAAGAGTTTATGAAGGACTGTTTATTATCACTGTTAAGAAAGAATGATCAAAAGAATAATTTCCTTTCTTGGGTAAAGAGATGAATGAACAGTCTTTAGAGTGTGGGTTTCCACAGATGCTTGGGAAACATATTCACTTGCATGGACATTTCCTACTTATCACTGGATCAACACCGTGGAACAATTAGTAGTATTTCTCAAAATAGTTTCTATTCATACTGTTTGGTCAATACCAAGAATGTGACCTGACATAACTGAAAAAAGAGCACCAACCACATGTTCTCATCAATCTACTTGAACTTCAATTTGAACTATTAAAAATTACTTTGGAACAAAGAAAGGAAGTCTCAGTATAAACCATAACACAGAGGATAATGAGTTAATGAAAGCGAGAGTCCCATATTCCTGCTCTGAAGAAAAACCTTCTAACCAGGACTTCCTGGGTTGCTACCACTTGATGAGGCTGGGTTGGGAGGAGTGGTCGTCAAGCGTGTACCTGTATCCTAAAGGTCGTCTGCATGCCTTTGTCCAGAGCCTATGCAGAGCCATTAGTTACTCAAATGGCTTATACTTCTGATGACAGAGACTTGTGAATATGCAACTCTCCCATAAATCTCAGTCTCATCTTTCTCCTACAAATCAATATTTCATTGGCTGAGCACTGCTGCACCACCACGACCAGTACAATTACTGGTGAGCACATACTATGTACTAAGTACCAGTTCCCAAAGCTAAATGCTTTGTATGCAATCCTCTGAGGCTGGTATATTTTCTTCACTTTATGCACATAACAATTGAGGCTTAGAAGAGTTAAAAAATTTTTCCCAAAGGTACACAGCTGGTAAAGAGGCAGCCTGCCTGGCTACAAAGAACCATCCCTGGCCTTGGCCCTCCTTTCACACCTGGCTAATGACTACTTATCCAGAAGCCTCAATTTAAATATCATTGTCTCAGACACCTTGCCAGACTCAGTAGACCTGGCTAAATTTTCTTGTTATAAATTCCCATAGCTCCTTTTTAGCGATATTTTCAGGTGGTACTTACAGTTTCATGTCTGTTTTTGCTGCCAGATTGAAAGCTCCATTAGGACAGGCACAGTGTCTGTCTAGTCCACTTCAGTATCCCTTCAGTTGAAGTGATGAAGTGACTCAGTCTAAATTATTTATAGTACTCATGCTTTGGGGATGCCTTGTCAAAATGATGATGCTTTATGCGAAGATACCATATTTAGACACTATTAGCATTGCTGCCTCATCAGTGGCTCTTATCTCATTTCTGGGACCAAGGAAATAGTCTACAGGACAGATATGTTTGAATGAGTCAGAAGAGGAAGTCACTGTCTCAAGAGCTCTGGTCTTGGTTGGGCACCAGATCCAGGGATCTCAAGCAATGGGGATTTGTAATGAGGGTAAGAGGCATTCAGGGTCAGAGATCCCAAAACAGAATAATGAAAATAGTGATAAGATAGCAACACATGTGTTTCCAGCTGTATCTACTGTTCCCAAACCTTCGCTTATCTTTTTCCCTCGACTGTGGTAGTAGATATGGTTCTTTGCATAGGAAAAGCCAACTGGCATAACCAGTGGGCAGAAAAGAAATCTGAAGATTTTACATTTATAACTGTTCAGGAACAAGGAACTATCTTTTTTTCCCTCTCTGGTTAGCAAGGGGCCTGAAACATAGTCTTCTGTTCATATATATTTGTTGACTGAATGATTGAAACTCCCTGGGATCCACAGGTTCGAAAAAGCTTATTCCAATCACCTTTCATGGTTATTGTTACTTAATTTCTTTCTTTAGATTTGCTGAACTCCTGTGAGTTTGTGCCTTTTAGAAATTGCTGTTTGCAACTAAAGTCACAAAAAAAATTTGCCCTTAACCTGTTAAATGAAAACTAGTACTATCTATTCTTTTTTTAAAAAAAAAAATTCCAGCTGGCACACCAATGGATTACAAAACTCTCCCTTGTGAATTTAATTTCCAGAACACACACACACACACACACACACACACACACACCCCTTTCTGTATATACTAGGTCATTATGCAAAATACATGTCTTAGTATCCCAGGCAAACAAGTTTGAAAGGTACTGTTCTAAATCAATGCTGAATTATCTTTCCTGGTTCTTGCTTGGAAACATCTGGGAAGTCCTGTGCTGCAAACCATCTCAGCCAGGTCCCCAAGCCCATCTGTAGCCTGGAGGCAGAGCTCCCTTTTGCAGAAATTACAGGGTTTCTGTACATATTATTGATGGGAGGTCCGTCTTGCTCAGAGGCATCCAGAACATCAGCAGATATTTCCTTTTCTGGAAAAATACTCAAGGGTGAGGAGGAGCAGAGGACTATTTAACTGATTTGGATGGCAAATCTTTTTTTTTGTTGTTGTTTTTTCAAGGATGGCTCATAAATGTCATTGTCCTAGTATTTCTCAAGTATCGTGGGGCAAAAATTAATAAGGTTTCATTTTATTAACCAATTTCCCCTCTTCTTGTTCTTTTTAAAAAATTGTACATTCATGGCAATTAAAAACAAGTATGTGTAAGAGCATCTTTTCCAGCTGGGCTGAGAGTAGATAAAAAGACTGCTTCATCATTTAGCACGGTGCCGTCAATATCCTCTAAGATCAGTTACACAGAGAAAAGAAAGATGCAAAAAGGAGAGATTATGCAAGTTATTACAAAAACATAATTTAGGCAATGCCAAGATTTGAAGGTTGCTGGGGCTGGTTCACAGGAATTGATTAGAACAGCATCCTGAAAACTGCTTCTACCAGATCACAAGAACTGTTTATTTTATTTTATTTTTTTAGGGTCACAATTTCAAACCTCAGACATGAACAAACATTTTTCTTCATTTTTTTTTGTTTTGTTTTGTTTTTATTTGTTTTTAAAGCTCAGTCTTCTGAATTTTGACATTAACTTTGTTCCTCAGGAACAAGATTTGAATTTGTCTTGATTATTGTTCTGGGTATGACATGTAACGGAATTATTTTATAACTTGTCATTCAGAAGTTTTTGCATGCTGGCTATGTCCAAAGTACAAAAAAGTTTGGTGGGAGATTTGAAGATGACCCTGATATTAAAGAATGTCCAAGAAAGCAAATATGTTCCTATATAAGATCATCTGGCTGCACATTATAATCACCTGGGAAACTTTTACAAAACACAGAAAGTCACATCCTCTCCCAGACCAATTGAATGTGAATTTCTGTGGGTAGAGCTCAGGCATCATTATTTCTTTCTTCCAGGCAATTCTAATATCCAGCTCTGGGCTATTGAGATAGATTGAGAAGTGCCATATGAAAACATTAGAAAGAACATAGAATTTGAGAACACAGTATGAGCCTTCAGGAACTATTTCTAGCTCTCACAAGCTTAGTGATCCTGGGTAGTTTATTTGAAATTGTTTAACTGCAGTATTTTCATCTGTAAAAATCTATATGAAAATATACTTCACGGAGTACAATAAAGATTAAATTAATCAATAGGTATGAAAATACTTTAAAAAATCTAGTGAGCTCTATATATACTATCATTGCAACTAACCTTTTTTTTTTTTTTTTCACCCTGAAGTTGAAGGCGAAGGGTAAGCAAAGAACTGAAGAGAGGTCAGACGTAGCAGGCAGCACTGTGCAGACGGAAGTACGAAAGTGTGAGAAGAAACAAAAGACCAATTATTAATAGAAAATTACAGTAGTAATCTAGGCAAGCTTGGGTTGACAAGCTGTTAAATTTAAGGGATTAATAGAATGAGGAGACTCACTGGATGCTTCTGGCTTGGATAACTTTGCAGGAGGAAGAACAGGTTTGGTTCAGTGGTGGCTGGGGATGAAGGAAATGAACAAATAAAATGAGTTTTTGGTGACGTCGAGTTGGAGATGCCAAGTGGTAATTACCAGATTGCAAGCGGATTTATCGTTCTAGTGTCAAGGCCGAGTTCTGAGTTGGAGTATAGATTTGGGAGTCATTAGCAAAAAAATGGAAGTTAAAACTGTGAAAGTGGATGGAACTACCCAGAGAGGGCATGACGAGAAGAAGGCAGAGAACATAACCATTGTGGAGAGTGATAATAAGAGGAGCCTGCAAGGGAGACTAAGGAATGGTCTGAGGTGTAGGAGGAAAGCCCTGATAGAGCAGTGTCACCTGAAACAAGGGAGGGGACAGTTTCAATAAGGATAGACTGATGAACAGTTTTAAATACTGCAAAGATGTTAGTTGAAAGCAAAACTTAAACTCTCCCATTGGATTTAGCAACTAGAAAGATATCAGAAACCATGACTGTAGTACTTTCGGCATAGTAATGAGAGTAGAAACCACATTGCAATGAGTTGAATAGTGAACATGAGACAGGGAAGTAAATATAAACTACAGTAAATGTAAACTACTTTTTCCAGATATTGGCTCTGTAAGGAAGGAAAAGCTAAAATGACTGCTAGAGGGAACTAGGAGAATGTTCAGGAGAATGTTCATCTTTTAGAGACAGACAGAGAGATGCACTTAGTTATAGGAGACAGAGAGAAGATCAGATGAAGAATAGGCAGTGAACGGTTAAAGACATAGGACAGAGAAGGCATAAGGCATAACAAGGCAGCTGAGAAACTGGAAGATATGGGATGCAGAGCAAGATGGAGGAATAGATGCTGGGAAAGCAGCAGAGTCAGTCTGTTGTTGAAACTATGAGGAAAGACTAGATAACAGGTAGCATGGGGATAAATTATATGAAGGGGTAGAGACCATTCAAGAGTCCTTGCAATGTCTGTATTTTCTTTACGAATTGGGAAGTAAAGTCTTCTTCTGTGAGTAAGGTAGAAATTGTGGGGAATGGGTAGAAAGAATGGAGAAAGAGTCGAAATAATAGCCGCAGAGTTTATAAGGGTTAATGGAGACTGGGGACGTGGAGGAGTTCCCCAAAGAAATGCAAGTCCAGATTTTGTTTAAGACTTCTTTGGCTGGGTTGTAAACTGAATAACACTAGCAGGAGGTCAGTCTTAAACAGTGAGTGGGTTACCATGGGGAGTTCTAAATATCAGGCTAAGCTAAATTATTAAGTAGTTATTGAGTGTTGTTAAGACTTTCGATCAAAGAATAGTGTAGTCAGAGATGTGCATCTTTTGGGAGGCTACATTGGGGGAGGAGTGGATTAGGGCCAAGGGATAAAGATCCTAGTTTTAAGGGACTGTTTATATAATCCATCAAGAAATAAGTTAACCAGTATGAGAGCAGTGAGAATGAAAAGAGGAATAGAAACAAGCCATTTTTAAAAAGCAATGTCTACAAGGTTTGATCATTGACTTAGTGTAGTTAAGAGATAGGAAGAAGTCGATGGAGAATCCAGGGTTTCATGTCTCAATGATTAGAAGAATAGCATTGGCCCTCGAAAAGTCAGGAGGCGTAGTGAGCATGGGGAGGGGTAATGATGGGTTTTGTGTTGCACCTTTCCAAGTGGAGATGCAACCATGACATCCAACGGGAGATAAAGAGAGGCAACTGGAAATGTGGGAGAGGTATGATATAATCATCATAATTCGGGAATCACTGACCAAAAGTGATTTTTGAAGCTGTGAAAATGGCTGCAGTTGTCAACTTTGAGATTTAGAAAAAGAGTACAAATAGAAATAGCTACTCTTTAATGCAGGAGGCAGGGTACAGAAGAGGAACACGTCAAAGATTAAGGGAAGTGGGTATTAGATGAGAGAAGGAAAACCAGGAGACCGTAGGGAATCAGAAGCAAAGAAGGAAAGGATATCAAGTTATCAAAAACAAGCTGAGAGACCAAATGCTTGAGATATATAATAGGATAAAGGTGAAGAAACTGTCAGTAGATTTTGTCTATTTGAAATTTATCGAGGCCTAAAAGAGAGTGATTTCATTTGAATGGTGGGTCCTAAAACCAGGTTGCAAAGATTTGAATAACTCACGGATGGTAAGAAATTAGAGGCAAGGAGCCACCTTTTTGAAAAGTTTATAATGAAAAGACGGACAGCCACAGATGGGTAGCTTAAAAAAGTAACGACATGCAACATAGTATTTTTAAGGGAAAAAAGCAATAAAACAAAAGTAATTGAATATGGAGTGCTACTGAAGGGCAGGTAAGCAAACTTGTAGAGACCTAGTGGATGGATTAGGGTGTGGGAGCAAGTGGGAGAAATTGAGATTAAGGGCATACAGAAATAAAAAAGATAAAAAAGGTCAAAACTTCAGGAATATTTTAACTGTATAAAAGTGGAGAAGAGGAAGATCATCTATATAATATTTTATTGAAACTAAATATGTACAGTTTTCATGTTTTAATGTTTCTGAAATTGGAATATAAAGTGTCAAAAAAAATTGTTAATCCCAAGGAGGAAAAGTTAGCTTTGATATTGTTGTTGTTTCCTATTATGAGAAAACTTAGCTGTCTGTAAAGCATCTGGCTCTTCAATTATCGTATTAGTTATTTGCAATGGTAATTCCATGTGAGGTTGAATTAAATTTGAATCCTAGTAATTACATGAAAGGTCTTTTAAAAGATTACACTTTTCTGTGGTATCTAAAGGAATAGCACAAATAGATTTTCTGACATATATTGGGCAGTAGAAATTATCAAATCTCTTGGAATATGTCAAAGTATTTTGAAATCTAGGAGAAATTAATGTGAACAATTCATAAATGTGAAGGAATATTACTTTAGCGCCTAATATCAGTGGGTCAATGACATCTAGTTGGTGCTTAAGAGAACATTTT